>JBBPFQ011101527.1:0-10078 GCA_037974815.1 Kaempferia elegans | reverse complement strand
AAAAAAAAACTCACAGACAAAAATCCTGCAAGATATTCCTCTT
This sequence comes from Kaempferia elegans, assembly GCA_037974815.1. NCBI lineage: Eukaryota > Viridiplantae > Streptophyta > Magnoliopsida > Zingiberales > Zingiberaceae > Kaempferia > Kaempferia elegans. Next base: position 10,035 of record JBBPFQ011101527.1, on the reverse strand, counting down.
AGTCGAGTTTAACCATCGCTCAGTAATAACTCTGTCATGTACTAATCAATTCAACCCTATCTAGGGATAGAATGTTCTACTTTATGGATCTTTGAGTTGCACAAGCAATGGGACCAAGTTCCAGGTTGGGGATGGTGACGACAATGATAAACCTAATTAGCCTCATTGACTATCTCTGGGGTGGTCGGCCCGATCCCACGGAAGTTTCCCACCGACCACCTAGGTAAATCGGAAAGCATTCGCGGTGGGCGGCCCAAAAACCTAACATTCCTTAGTTGCGAGTCTCATTTAAAGGAAAAATCTCTGTAAATACACCGTAGCTAGGAATCGAACCGTGAATGGCTGGGAGACAATTGAATGACTTTACCGCTGTACCATAGCACCGGAGGCGAGATTGTGATGATAATAATTTAAGCGATGGTAGTTGATTTTTTTTAAGTTGACGTCAACAATTCAAGTCTTAGATTGATTATGTGTCCGATTTAATTTTATAAAAATTTTCCATCAATTATTTGGAAATCAGAAAAATACACATGCAGACTCATTCCGACAACGGTATTCTTGGATTCACTACATATTAAAAAAAAAATTCCTTCTTAATACGCTGCAATTGAATTTTAATTTTCAAACACTTAATCTATCACTGAAGAATCTAATGATACAGCACCACATCATCGATCCAAGATAGCAGTAGTTCATGAGTTCTATCAGTTTGATCAATGAAGCTTACCTAGTTAGACAATCCGTATAGATACGGGGAAACAAATATAATTTAACTGATCCTAATCATCCAAATTTAACCATCATTTAATTTGCTATGGCAGCAACTAATATTTGTACTTCCCATGTCCCTAATGTATGGGAAAAAAAATATGGAAGATATGAGCCATTTAAGCCAATATTTTCATCAGTTCAACTCCTGAAGGACCATACAAGTACACTATATACATGCAAAATTAATGCGTTTGTATGTATATTAAAATGTGATGTTTCGACAGCAATTACCGTCCTTTGGCGAGAAAAATCAATCGGTTAGACGGAAAATAATAATAATTCTGTCATTGAGATGATAAACCGTTGGTATCTTGTGAGCATGGCAGGTATCAAATTCGCAGCTTGCCCAGAAAACAAACTTAATCCAACCCCACAACATCCAGCAAGACCTGAAAGCTCTAATAACGACCAAAAAGTAAAAAGGGTGAAAAAATAACTTGACTCCCTGACAATTGAGATGATTAGGAATGTTCAAAGCTTGTAAAAGTGTCCAACCAAAAAACATATTCTGAGCTCCTTTTTTTATACGACAATGAGAATAAAAACCAAAAGTAATAGGCCTACCAGAGGATTGGAAAAACAAATGCATTCCCATCTTCATTGCCGACTTAGAGGTGGTGGTTGCTTCTGGGTTGCCATGTTAAAAGGTCTTGGGCCAGAGGGACCATATCCCATGGCCAAACGATTCGCTGGTTGGGAAGCTTGGTTTGCTCTGAGAGAGGAAGGGGGCACCCCAAGTCTAGCCGCAATAATTTGAGTACGCTCAAACATTAGTCTCTGTTTTGCCTTCTCTGTTTGTTCTCTCATCCGCAACACCACACTTTCAATGTCAGAGAAAAGTGACAATTTTGTCTCCAACTTGTGCAGCTGCACAGGAGAAAACGCTGATAGCAGACGGCAGTATAAAACTTCAAATTGGCAAATGGAATATTTTTAACTTTTAAATGATATCCATATTTTGGACATGTTGATCCACAAATTAGTATGAGAGATACTCAGATAAGATGTATACTTCCTTAAGTACCTGTTTATCAATAATTAACGAGATGAGTCTCCGCACTTCATCTTCTTCCAGCTTGGCAAGAAGCTTAGCCTTAACAGAAGCAGCTGAGAGTGCAGTAATTGCAGCACGTTTTAATCTATCTAAGTTGCGGCCATCTTCAATTTCAGTTGGGTTGAAGTTTTTCTCTACATTGCTTGCCTCATTCCTTTCGCAATCATCTGCAAAAGGCATGGGCTATCATTTCAATAATCCTGACAGTCACCATCACCACTATCTATAATCATGCATGCAAGTACAAGGGTCAGCTAGTTAGCCCTGATGTCAATGAATCATGTAAACAATCGGGCTATGCAACAGTGCGTCGCAATTTCAAGCAAATAAAAAAGGAGCCTAGCTAAACAATCTGGCTACATATACTTATTTAAATAAATAAGATCGTCCAATCATGTTATATTTTAAAAGAGACCTCCAAAGATTTACCATAATGTTTTCCTTGATCAATCACCCTGTGTTGTCTAATCAAAAGCATATTCTTTTCATCCAGTAATTTGATGATGTCGAAAAAGTTTTGTTGCCAATTCTCAAAAGAGAAAAAAGAAATACACAATGGTGCAGGCCTAACGAACACCATATATTAGAGTGGGCTTCACAGATTTTCCAGCTAGGTATTTTTCCACATTGATCAGGGTACTAAAGGGGACCTAGGAGAGTTGCGCACTAGGTGTTGGAGTGACTTGGTGAATTTTTCAGATGACAAAAAGTCCGCTCAGGTGGATTGCATAAAAAGAGTGGAAAACGTAGTTGCAATGGTTCATACTAGAAAATCAAAATAATCAATTCACATGAGGGTATAAGATGAACAATCCAAAATGTACTAAATTCACCTGCTTTTTCTTTGGTTCCATTAGTTGAAACCCCTGTTTGCATCTGGTCATGTCCTTCCAATACAATCGAAGTATCTGTATTTTCTGTGCCCTTGGATAAATCTGTTTGCTGAGGTATCATGTCTGTTGAAGCTAAATCATATGAATGGTCAACACTATTTAGTTTCTCCTCCACTAACATAGAATCACTACTCTCCTCCTGACCTTTTGCAATTTGTTCTTTAGAAGCCAAATCTTCAGTTTCTTTGGCACTTGGCATTGAGGTTACGGCCAAAGCAGCACCTGCTACATCATTCACATTAGCAGCTAAAGATTTCTCTGTAGACAAACACTGGTCAACAGAGTTCTGGACAGGGCTAGGTGCTTTCTTTGAAGGAGAAGCCTCCTGTGATGCTTTTTCATCAGTTTGTGTTGTTGAGGAATCTTGCAACATAAGGGATTTCTCATTCTCTATGGAAACAGAAGCTACATCCTCATCTTTGGATTTGTTAGTGGCATCTAAACTTCGCATTTTCCTTTCATCCGTGTAAGACTCCTTGTTGATGGCTTCAGTAACAGAACTGTAATTTTGTCTGATAAGTATCAAGTTTATTTTATCATGTGAAGTTAATCTTTAATCATATTTGATCAGGCTGAATACCTCACAGTGGTAGGTGTGTCCTTGCAGTCATTTGGAGGATCTTCAAGGACAAAACAATGCCTAGTAGCAAGCTGAACGCCAGGCATGTCTTCTGACATGGCTCCAAGAGAACTGCGGCAAGAGGCTAAAACAACATCAGGTTCAACAATGCTAGATAAGAATGCTGCCTGCAAAGAAAACATTTGATGATCAAAATCTAAAAGAACTTGAAGCAATCAAATTACATCCAGCAGGTCAATTTACACATGGACTTACCAGTGCCATCACTGGGTTTCCAGCTTCTGCAAATGAACCCAATCCTTGTTCAGGAAAATATCCTACAGCCTGAAATGCAGCCTTCAGTGCGTCAATGACAAAGTTGGTCTCACATTCACCGAAATTTTTAGCAATACAAGTATTTCCATCCACCAGAGTATCTGGATTGGAAGCCATAGGTTCATCTACTGTCTCAAAAGCATCTAGTTTACTGGTTTCAACTCCAACAGTATCTTCATGAGAGGATTCATTTGTTTCTTTCTTATCTGCTTCCACCACCTCTGAAGTACTTTGAGTTGTTGGTTCTTTATTTTCTGTAATGTGATCCTTGCTATCTAGGAAATTATCATCAGCAACATCATCATTTTCTATGAAAGAATCCTCAATGGGCATTTGAAGAAAATGTAAGATGCATTGGGATTTGGTTTTGGTAGCAACATGTTCTGCAATCTCATTCCAGTTCTCCCCGAAAAGCTCTAAGGCTTCTAATAGAAGTAATGTTTCTTGATCTGTCCAACTTCCACCATTCAAGCCAGGAAACTCTGCTGATTCCATCAGAATAAAATCAGCTCGTGCCATGCCAGATCCAAACTTACCATCATTAAAGCAATCAGTGCACAAATCAAAATCTGCCTGTGAAAATACAAACACATTAGGAATGTGACTACCGTAATTGAACTGGTGCAATTCTTTGCAGAATATAATTATAGAAGACAGGATGAGGCCAAGCAGCAAGAGCTCATACTTGTATTCTTCGTTAGTAATATATTGCCTTAAAATAACAATAGTTTAAGAGTAGCAAGTCTATCAAATGCATTTTTAACTCATTGCAGAATAACAGATGGGATGGTGCCAAATAGAAAGAACCTATACTTGCATTCTTCATTAATAATGAATTGCCTTGAAGAATTAAACAATTTTAAGAGTAGCAAATCCACCACTTACTAAGTCACGAGTCGTGTCTCCGCTTTGGTACTAACCGAAGGTGGGAGACAAAGTGATCCGAGAGAGGGATCATGGTCCGATTTATACCCAGCGGTACAAATAGACCGGCGACTATAACCTTTGTTGCATTGTTCGGAGCCTCAAATCTTACTGCCAACAAGGGGCAGCGAGTCCAGCAGTGGCTAAGTTCCAGCAGCAACAGTTACTTGGCGGAACAGTGATTCGGCCGGCAGAACAGGGCTGCAAACCCACTGCCGGCGGGAAAACAGCAGCAACTTTATTGCTCTGACGACGCAAAGGGCAGCAGAAAACTTGCTGCACCAGCAGCGCCAAGGAGGGCAGAAGCCACCTTGCTGCTCCGGCAGCGCCAAGGAAACAGCCAGCTGCTGTTCCGGCAGCGCAAGGGAACAGCCGGCAAAACTGTTAAGATTTTTATTGCAAGCTGAAGCATGTTTGGGTGGTCAATGGGAAGACTTTTGGAAGGAAGCTAATGACTCATGCTGAGTAAGATGGGAATTTAATTTTTATTTCAATAACATAATCGTTGATTAACCAAAACCTGATATTTTATCTACCCTCCCTAGGTAATATTGTCTAAGAAACTCATGACAGAGTTCTTAATGTTCCAGTATAACTCAACAAAATCATTGACAAAAGAAGAGGATTGGAATTATAAAAATCTTGTCTCTCAATCACTCACTTTAGATGGGGAAACACTCCTCCTATGAGGCTCCAAAAAAGAGGGAACTCAGAGAGTCACTATACCACCTCACTTTTGTATGTGAACAGCCCAAACCTTCTAAAGGAGCAACATGCCTTATTACTGTCACAGGAACATATAGGCCATTAACCCAGGATCAACCCTACCTTATCACATGGTTTGACACAAACCACCCAAACATAAACTGCATATAAAAATTTTCTGTGATACCTAGGGCAATGATGGTTCCATGCCACAGGTAACCCTTTTTACGTGGGCCTAAAGAGTTCAGCATGCAGCCAAAAAAATCTTTCATTCCAAGTTATAATATTGACCTTATCTACCCTCCGTTTCTGATGTGGGATTAGACAAGGTGTGACACCAACCAACAAAAGCAATCTAGCTATTTGGATGCTAACAATCCTCAAATGGAAATTAGTCAATTACTATACATGAGCTGGTTATAACAATCCTCAAACCAACTGAGCTGCATCTTCCATCAATTGTGGAAGTCAAAAGGAGTAGATAAATAACTAGATGGTGGTCGACACTGGACATCCACACAAGGCATTTATTGCTTAAAATCATTATAAGCAATTGAAACCTGTACATATAATGTAAAACAGCAGACTATTAGTGAAAAGGCATACTGGAGCCAATATGTCTTAGTCATGGTCATTCCATAATTACTGCTTTCAATCCTAATGTTTCGCTAATACAAAGAATATCCATTACAGTTGAAGTCTGCCAGCCAAAAGCTTTACAACCCTCATATTTTTATTCATCTCCTCTAGTAATTTGGAACTTACAGCTTTATCGATGTTCTGGGACAATTGAACAAAATGCAGATCAAACACTTTAAATATATATTTTTTTTATCTTACACTCTAACAAATGCAATTGATTAACGCATGATCACAAGAATTTAAAATCTTGAATGTTGATCTAAATCCATAATCTTGTAGTCAAAATGATCAAGTTAAAGATTTATTGATGAAGAAAGTCGACATTTAAATGAGCCTATCAGCATCTCAAGTTACTACTTAGAAAACTAATCATCGTCCCTGGTTGCAAAAGAGTACACTCATTTATATGGTCATGCTTTCTCTCTTGCTACAAGGATAACGCCTATTTGCATTTTAATTTTCTTACATATAGTTTGATGATTGGCCTCTCTGCCAGAGAGAAACAGAATGTTCTTTTCTAAATGATGACTTCCAAGAGAAGGTTAGAAACAGCCATCAACTTTTCTTGTTCCAGGGTAAATGGAAAAGCAAGCAAACTGAAAAGAAGTCTATGATTTTAAACAATCTCCTTAGGCATCGGTTGGGCAATACATCTGCTCATAAAATTTAGCATGAGATTAATATAGTGCTAATCACAGCCTTTACATAAAAAACACTTTTTAGTGGACAACGTGGATGATATTGCCATTGGAATGATATTTGAATATACTGCAAGAATTCAATCTTGCACCCAATGTCTGACTAAGAAATTTTGGATTAAATATCTAGATAGGTTGTGATGTTCACTTTGGTTGAGGCCGCACAAAACAATGAGGAATTTTCATTTATATCTCCAACATATAATCTAGATATATTAAAATACACCAAGGAATCAGAACGCAAAGGTGTTACCAGATGCAAGAGAGCTTTTAGCTACTGCAAGAACCAAGAAGTTATAGGAAAATTAATTTACATGATTTAGACAAAACCAAGCATCTCCTTTGTAGTAAGCCTTGTAAGTCAGTCCGTAAGTGCATGTTTACATGGAAATAGGAGAAAACCAAAAGGGAAAGAGATGAATTTGTCAGCTTCTTAATCAGGTAGAGGAGAGGGAGAAGGGATTTAATTTAATGCAATTTCTATTTTATTTCCACTCAAATCGACAAACGTGAATGAGATGAATTTTGAGTCTCCAATAGATATAAGTAGCATCGCATTCTTCATTCAGGTTCCATCCAAGTTCAAACAGGGTGATTAAAAATGGACAGAAGTAAAATAGTAAGATCTTGTTCTCTTTCCCTCACCTAAACTACTCCCTTTATCTCCTGCTTGCTCCTCTTCAAGTTTACCCGACATAAGAGCTCTGGGAGACTCATTGAAAATAAAACACAGGATGCATGCTAATTGTTGCATCCACAGATTCTCAATATCATTGACGATGGAAACCAAAATGTAATAGCAATCACGAAGTACCACTGTAAAAGTACTCACTAACCTGTGTTTGGCAATGGTAACGCTTTCTAGAGCAATCAGCTGAGCAAGAGTTGCAATGGTAATCAACACCAACTCGCCTAACCAAATCGTCGCCTAGGCTAGATTCTGGAAGCAAAGATGGTGGCTTAGGTAGCAAAGATTCATATTTAGAAGCAGTCTGGGGCAATGACTGAATTGTTTCAAATTGATACAACTTATCAACCAAAGATGATGTTTTATCTTCATCATAGGCATCAGGTATGATAGCTTCAGATTTAGCTGGTGGGAAAGGATGGAAATTTATCAGACCCCAGTGGTCCAAGAACTTGAAGACCTCTTGCCTAGCATCAATATCTCCCACAGAGAGCTCAGAAAATTCATTGAGTTCAATCTGTGTTTCTGGATCAGAATGAAATTTCTTCATGATAGAATTCCTAATCTCCATGTAAACTTCAGGCGTCCTGTTATCAGACTTCCCGTCGAAAAAAGAAGGCAGGGAATGCTTCTCCACGGGATGAACCATCTTCCATGAGAACCATCCTACAAAAAGTGGACAATGCACCTATCAGTCCAGTGCACAATGCGATTTCCAGTCGTGGTAAAAGCAGTTCATTGGCAGAAACCAGTACTTCACGAGACTTTATAGAATATATAAAGCCTCGGAAAGCAGAAATCGCACAAAAAAACTTGAGGATGCGCTTTGAAAAGCTGAAACATTTTCAAGTAAAATCTTTATAAAACTACAAAAAAAAACAAGTAAACAAACAAAATAGATGAATAAAAAAACAAAGAAATTTAAGAACCAAACATCAATTACGTAGGTTTACCGACAAGAAGTTTGCCAAGCATAAAATCCGCGATTACACTAATGATCAGAGACCTCACCAGCAGGAGTAGGAACAGCATGAACCTTGGCACCTCTTGATCGAACGGCTTCGAACTCCTTATCCACGAGTTGCTGCTGAACTACCTCCTCCTCAGCTTTAATCGAGCCATCAGCAGATAAAGCGCGCTTACCCCCAGCATCCGACGCCAACGAGGACTTCGAAGCAAGCTGTTGAGGCCTATTTCCTGCGGCGCTCGCGTGCTTGAGCGGTGATTGCCGGGCTCTAGTACAAGGGCCGTTATGCACGGGCAAGACGTGATGGAGGAGACTCCTCTCCTTGGCCGGGCGCTTCGTGGGTGCGGAGGAGGAGGAGGCTGAACCCGAGGCTTTCCTCTTGTTTCCGCCGGTCCGCCTCCGTGGAGCTTCGGTTAGGGTTTCCGGAGGGGGTGGCGGAGCAGGCGCCGGCGAGGCTGTTGAGTTGGGTGTAGATGCCTCTGCGCTGGCCGGGGATGCACGGTCGTTGCCGCCCTTCGGCTCCATCGCATCCTCGCCGTCCTCCGACGCTCGATCCAGCCGGGTGAAGCGCGTCCCAAAGTAGAGAAGACACCATTCCCCTCTCGCCTTTTATTTTCCCAAATCTAAATTGTTATAATATTTGTAACAGTGACAAGTGCATTTTATGTCTAAAAATCCCCTCATCTCTAGCCAAGTCATCTCTAAACTGACATTATAATTTATTACAATTAAATAAATATATTTTTTTTTTTTTGACAAATATGGTAAAAAAAACTTAAAATCATTTTGGGCAAAATACATGCATGTAAATGAGAATTCAAATGCAAACAAATATTAAAAAAAAAAATTATCGGTTTAAATTAACCAATAATAAATTAGAGAATGCACAAATTAACCATCTCAATTACAATTATATGACAAAGTCTCATAATTTCTGTTATTGATCAATAACATTTCTTATATTACTTATTATGGTTAGGAAAATATTTTTGTTTTCGTCTATTAATAGAATATATAAAAAAACCATCTTAAAGTTGGTAAAAGAACTATACAACCATTTTAAACTCCGACCCTCCATTATTTTGTTTATAAAATGTATATCAAATTTGTTCCAATTTGAAGTCCAAAACAAATATCTCGATAAAAAAAATGCATGTGAAATAGCATCGAGTAGATACGAAGACCACATTTACAAAAGATCAATTGCGAAGAGAGGATCCATCGTATATATTTATTATGTTTAGTACAATTCACCAAATGTAAATTATTTTCAGCGTTTAATATCAAATATTGTGCAATAATGAAATATCCAATTTGCATTTAATAAGCTGCAATTCGCAATCACATATAGATGGATGAAGCGCAACCGTCGATCAGCTGGAGGCCACGGGAGTCACCCGAGGGACGGTGCCGATGTAGGACACGTAATCCTCTTCCTGACTCGGAGTCGGCCCGTCGAACCGGAGCTGCCGCACCCGGCGGGTCTCCAGATCGACCGCCAAAACGCGGCCGTCTACCCAAAGCACCACCTCCAGATTCGTGCTCTCGAATCTCAACGGCCGAGGCGTCTCCTTGCACGCGATCGGATCGCCGTTGTCCCACTCCACCGCGTCATCGCCGCCGACGATCGCCAGCGGGAAGGAGCCCAGGACGGTCCACTCGTCGGATTCCCGGAGGCAGTATACCAACACCTCCGCCCTGGTCACGCAAGTGCAGCACAGGCCTCCCTCGCCGCCAGCCTCCCCAAGCTGCCAGAGTGCACCGGCCTCCACACACCCCGGCGGCGGGCGAATAA
>JBBPFQ011101417.1:0-10078 GCA_037974815.1 Kaempferia elegans | reverse complement strand
AAGTTTGTCCGGTCAACATGGTCAACTTAACTCGGGGACAATTGCTCCAACAGAAGAAAGGAAAAAGAAGAGAGAGAAGAGAGGGCACATGTAGGGTTGGTATGAGTTTTTTTTTTCTTTTTTTTAATAGTTAACATATTCTGCATAAAAGAGTTAGTACAACAATAAAATATAGTTTTATAATGAGTTTGACAGTCTCGGGACAGTCCGATTCTGACTTCGGGTTTCCAATGAAATTCTAGGTCGAACCGACGCCTACTGTTCCCTCACCTGGGAACGCATTCTCACCTACTCCTCTCAGGAGAGTTTACCTATTGTCAAACCGGTCCTCTAGTCTGTTTGAACTTTTGCTCAGCATTCAAGATCTCAGGACTTTTTGTTGGACACCTGACCTCCGACTTGTCCAGTCTTCCATTTGGTGTTCGCAACCCCAGGATTTTCACCTACATCTGATCCCTGACCCGTAGAAATAATAATAATACTGAACTTTGAACTCTTTGTCATTATCAAAACTTAAATTCGATCATTAGTGCACCTTGCATCAATATGAAATCTATTTTATTTTTATTCTTGATACTTAATAGATAGAAATCAAAATCAAAATCAAAATATAAGTTTCACAACTTTAATTTCATAATCGACACCCTTTAAATTATCCTAAACTCATTGCCCTCTTAATAAAAGACATTATGATTCATATTACCAAATAATACCAAACACATTTTCAATTAATATAATTCTGTTTCAATTTTAAATTTTATAATTTATTTAAATCAAATAAATTAAATAGAATATTAATTTAATTAGTTTTTATTTAAAAATATAATTAATTAAATTAAAATTTTTTTTAAATTAAAATCAGATGAGGTTTTAAATTTTAGAATATTTTGATAGGAAACTAAATTAATCAATATTTTAATCGTTTCAATTTTTATAAAATAATTCAAACAGTTTAATTAGTTAAAAAACTAATTTATTTAATTTTGAATTTATTCAGTTCAATTTTGGAAGAGCCTAACATCTTAATAGAAATCCAGGTAGGAAGCTTACGCAAAGCATTGAATAATGCAAAACTATCGCAAATCAAACACTCAAGGCTACGAAACAAACAGAAATAGCGTGTTCACCTTCCGATCGACTCAGATATCTGAACTCGATCAACAGGTGAATCTGCTGTCAAACCAAGCAACCACATGGTCGACAAAAAGAAGAAATAATGACTCTAGTATAAAAATGGCTTTTAGGCCAGTATACATTGACTGTGGCAAAATAAGGGGGAAGCCTCTGACACCTCAATCCTGCCTAATCCAGATACCGATAAGAACTCTACATGTAACCACATACGTAATTCTGATCTCAACCGCGTTTTCCATGTACACAACAACATCCTGAGATCGGGTCGACAAATTAAGTAGGACATGGATCATTGCATTTGCTTATAGAAAAGAACATAAGCCTGGTCATGCAGGACCTTGTTCATAGTAACCGCTGTGACAGATGCATCGTCGTACCGAAGCCATACATCACCATACCTTGCATCAGCAGTGTAATGTCCCTTTGTGGGTTCTCGCCCATGGTGCGTTATAGTTGCCACAAGCTCGTATCTCCGCCGCTGCATAGAGAAAAAGGACTTTTATTGGTGAAGCAGATTGAAGAATAGTAAGAACATGAACTGACATGGAAACAGGAGAATAACGAGGGGAATCAGAAATAAACATGAAAAAAATACCTCAGATGGGGAAAAGAGTAGTTCGCGTCCGATGACAAGCTCTAATGGGAAATGAACAGGCTTGAGCAATTTTGTGCTTCCGTTGCTTCCGTAGCTGAACCTCTTCAAATGCAGTATCATTATCTTGGGAAGTTTTTGTATTTTCACTGATTTACTAGCATCTACAACCCCAGCCTGCACCAGCCAAGAGAGGACTCAGAAAATCTAAAGCAGATAAATTATTAGCATAAAGGCAATTGGGGATTAGATGAACTCGATTTCAATGTCAATTTGGACTTAAGAAGAAAAGATGCCAATCAAACTAATGACAACAAGCATGGGGATGATAATAAGTTGAAGAAACAGGAAATGCATAAGGAAGTTGAGCAGGTAGACGTATGAGAAAAGAAGCATCAAGTGTTTGAAATTATTTTAAAAATATAACAAAAAAAATATGGAAGAACAAGTATCAAATGATGAAATATGGTGCTCTTTTCTTGCAATAATAGTAACAAGACTGGAAATCTAATATGATATGTTGACAAATACAAATTCCGGCGAGAAAAAAAAACAAGAGATATGGGCAACTGTTATCACATCATGACTTGCCATTAAAAATTCAATCCTAAAATATTTTGCAATTTGCTTGTTACTGTTTTTGTGATGTAGGATCTTATGATCGGAGGGGTGTTTCCACATACCAAGATGCACTTCCTTGAAATCTCTCAGTAACTTTATACACAAGCTAAAACCAATTAAAACTTAAAAATCAATCCTTGCCTACAAAATGGAGGCCCAAGAAAATAGACAGCAAGTATAAATTGCAAAGTAGGCAACCAACAAGGATTCTCATTTTAACACTACAGTTTTAGGTTGGGGTTTTATTTTAATGTAAAATTTTATGCTACTTATTCATGTGTTTATATCCACATTTAATTATCATCATTTATTTATGACAAGTTAATCAACTTAGGAGTGAATCATTGGAGCAACTAGATCTCCAAAATATAAATAGTTTCTGACAAGTAAACTGAGACTCACCGATGATAAACAACGATCTAGCATCAACACAAAAATTAAATACTAACTGTATATGTCCCATGCTACCACATCGCTGTAGATAGTTAAAAGTGACTTATAGTTCACAATTTTTAATATATATTTTACTATTTATAACACTCAATTAATCTCTCTCTTTAGAAAAGGACTTCAAAAGCTAGGTAGTGACAAAGATAAAGCAAACAAATAATGGGACAAACCAATCTCAAACATGGAAGTTGAATCAATTGAAATTGAGTTATCAATAGACAAGCAATCAAAGCCTAAGTTTCTGTAACCTTTCTACACCACTTTATCCCAAATTTTAAATTCCTACTCCACCAACCTGCGACATTAGTCTCTCTTTTTGTGTTGCATCACTAGGTCTAGGGCTTTCTACATCATCGGAAGGGAAGAAGACCACTAATGACAGCAGCTCTATGTCTAAAAATCGGTTGGCAGTAGCAACACATCAAAGAGAGGTGAGAGGGAGAGAAACCGAGAGAAGGGTAAGAGAGGAGAGAGGAGATTGAGAGAGGGATGCTAGAGATGAGAGGGACAAGAGGCACCCCTGGAAGCTTTGGGTGAGAATATAATGCAGTGAAGGAGGGAAAGAGGAGAAAATATATATAATTTCTACCCTATCAAAAATACACTAAATCTAATTAATCATGACTGAACTGAACTATCCAAGTATAAACTTTGTAGGAACCTAAAGTGGCCAAAATGAATTCAAATCAAGCCTAATTTGAATCCACTTAACCAAATCATCAAGCCTACCAGCTCAACCCAATCCTAATCTAACTTCAAACGAACAATAAAATTCAAAATATTAGTTCGGTGCAGCTTAATTAGCTGTTAAAATTTTAAATTAAATTATGAAAATATATAGCACCTTATCATTTGCAGAGTATTCTGGAATTAAATATATTTTATTACTTACATAGGAGTGTGTTTTTGCCTTCTGGTACTCATGAACCTATCATGATTTATTTGTTGACGACATATTGAGGGTAGAAAACTAAATTGATGATGATATTGTAAGGCATGCAAGCCTCGGCGGCCCCTCCAGGGTGGCCCCCAAAGTGCCCCACAGGGAGGTAAATCATGAGTCTTTGCCCAGCAACAACAGCGCATGCAATGAGGGTCGAGTTTTTCTTATGTTGTGGTAAAAGGTGATTACGCTCACCTAAGGCGCCCCTAACAGCTAGTCCCCAGGTTATGTAAAGGGAGGTAAATCACGAGGTCAGCTTATAGTCGACTGTCAAGTTGGCTAGGAGGTGAGAGGGAATTTTTTTCTCCGAAGGCATTCGCCCACCGAGAATTGATCCCTTTCCCCATTATAGCAAGTCTACAACCCTTTAGCCAACTACGCATCTCGCGGGGACAAGAGTTTTTCTTATATGCCTATACATATAATGGCATAACATTATCTAAGAAAGTTCACTAATATCCATGGAAACATTTAAATCCTATATTACTTTGGCAATTAATTGAAACTTCATTGGTCTTTACCATTTGACTTCTCTTTTGTCAGGAATTTAACAAATAAAATGTAAATATCAGGTTGTTGAATAGCATCCATCATACCTACACCCAAATTCAATCTTTGTACTAAAAAACGTTTCAACTCACTAATTCAACAAACAAATTTATACAAAAGGCTACAGAAGAACATAAAAGTAAACCTTGCCATGTGATGCTTTATATCCTTCAAGAACTTCTGGCGCAGAGAACAAATGTAGTGCATCCTCGATAGTTTGAACAGTCTCTGGGAAAATGTCAAGATGGAGCAAGAGGAATGGCTGAACTGTAGCAGACTTGTTGCCTAGAACAGATGTTTAAGTCAAGCAAATAGATTGGTAACAATAAAAAAATTCCAAATCCTCCATATAAATTTTATTAAATTCTACATAGATGATACAACACAACTCATGCAATTTTGTAAACGTTCTACAAGATGGAATTTATTTTTCTTTGTTACATCGACATGGAGAAAATAAATATTCAGCTCATTATTTCTTACATAAATATTTTCAATGTCAGAAAATCACTGGGTGTGGAAGCATCAACACAAAGAAAATTAATCAATAATTTTAAAAAATTGTATACAGTAGCTAGTACTCTAGTAGCTACACTTATGTGCGCAATAAGAAGATTTCCAGCATGAACATCAAGTTTAAACCTGGAACAGGGCAGTTTTAGAGTTCAGCTTGCCGTTCACAACCACAGGTTTAGGTCATGAGCCATGACCATACAAACATTAGCTCAAAATATAACCTTACCATAGGATGAAGTGAAATAAAACTGTCTCATGCATAAAGCTCGTTTTCCAGGAATTGTGAAAAATGTATAGCATTTCCGTGAATAAAAAAAATCTGTTTAAAATCTAACTTTTTTCTTTTAAGCATCATATAAGCAATCTTTGCGCTAATCACAATTTTTTCAATCAAAAGATCACTTCCCTTCTCATATTGTCAATTCAACATAATTGGATTAAATTAACCACAAACTAATCAGTCTATCTTCTTATTTATCTATTCTCAAAGATCATTGAAGAATGAAGATAAAGCAGTATGCCATGTATTCAAGTGTGTAATGTGCTGGATGCCTGAAACACTCCATATGGCATTTTAAAGACAGTTTTTGACGCTGAGTAGATCAAAAAGGGAAAAGAAAAAAAAAAGACAGAAGCAACTAATGTTAACTCCAAAACATTAGAGATTATTGAGCTACTTCTTTGCTCTACAATGACTAGAATGAATAAATAAAAAGGACAGAGAAACTTGTAAGAAGAAATCAGAAGAGACTCATTTAGTGGCATCTCTCCAATGCATAAATTCCCTGAAACCTGATTAAAATTGCAGACAAGAGACTCCTGCCCTGGTATCAATTTAATTGAGTAAATCATACCACTTATCCAAAAGAAGCTATTAGGAAAAGCTTTGATAGATAATTCATACTACTATAATCTTAACATATAAAATAAGTGAACTTAAGACTTTGAAAATACAGAAAACAGTTTCATGTTCTGAGTTCTTTATGATAGACAAAAAAAAAACTGACAGATCTTCACATGAGCACAACCCAATTCAAAGAAACATGTTGAATAAGCGATTTGTTACCTGTTGTCTTCACAAGACTCCTTGACTCACCCCCAAAAATTGCACTTAGCTGTGAATGAACAAAACTCTGAGTTCTGGTGACTGCAGATTTGTTCTTTGGTCCAACAGTTTCCCAGCCATCTTCTTCGGCGGAAGAAACAATAGGTACCTTGCCCCCATTAAAATCTGATAAACCACCATCAAGCTTCAACAATTCATCATGCATTTGGTCCATGATAAAACTCAAGAATTCCTGAGCATCTTCCTGTCTGCAAAAAAATATAGCATCAGATGAGTCTACAGCAACAACAGGATTGAAGGGGCACTAACACATTCTGGTATAAATAGGTAACACAGATGAGTATGAGATAGCAATTAGCTAATGGCATTAACTCCATGTTAAATAAGGACATCTATTATGCACTTGACATGGAGGCTTCCATTGGCATGCTATTTTATTCCCTTTCACCACACTTTTGTCGTCATAAATAAATATCATAACTATTTTACTTACTAATAAAGAGTAATGAAGTGCAAAATATATATATTAACTTTTCCCTGCTTGCCTTCTTGCACCACTAGAATATCTTAATTTCCAGGTGCTGAAACATCCATAGTCATGAGAAATAAAAAAAAAATAGTTCTTAAAGTTGCAACATCATTATTTAATTTAAGAACTATTAGAATTTGAGATGGAAAAAATCACAAACAAAAAGGAATTATAGATCTTTTGAAAAATAAGATTTATGCTTAAGAACACATGATATATCAGATCTATAGAAAGAAGTATATATGTTGGACAAGAATTAAAAGACACTTATTTATCATTCTGAGATTTGCAACTGATAGTAATCTAATTCCTCCAGAAAATATAATGCAATCTCAGCATTGTCTTCAAGACATTGAACAATTTAAAACATGGAATATAATAAAAATATGCACATTTCTCTAAAAAAAAGAGTGATAGTTGTTAATGATTCTTCTACCAGTCAAACTAAAAGTAAAACACCAAATAATATACAAGAAAGAAATTATATATATTCCTTAAATACATCCTACGAATTATAGGAAATTAGGAACTATCTAGTTCGGTTTCAGCTAGTTCCTACCAAATACCATTAATGTTGTATTGGTGGATTAAGATGACCAGACATGAACACCCATTAAAAACATCCCTAATATTCATGCCACGTCAATCATCTTTAGGCTGAAGAAAACGCCAAGTGTACAAAAATGCACATCAACTGTCAATTGGTTAAAATCACACTTTGAATAATTTTCAATTGAAAGTGTTGATAGCATGCAAAAGGGTTTTAACACCATAGACTAGTAAAGCTTTGTCATACAAGAGATTTTTGACAGTCTTCAACATTTTATTTATATCAGAACAATGAGAAAAGTTAGGCAACAATGGATAGAAATAATAGCTGTGAAATTA
The DNA here is from genome assembly GCA_037974815.1 of Kaempferia elegans. Classification (NCBI taxonomy): domain Eukaryota; kingdom Viridiplantae; phylum Streptophyta; class Magnoliopsida; order Zingiberales; family Zingiberaceae; genus Kaempferia; species Kaempferia elegans. The sequence continues at coordinate 2,790 of JBBPFQ011101417.1, read as the reverse complement.
ATACAATTAAACAGACCCAGAAAATGAGTGAGTTCACACCTATGCCTTCCAGATATTCCAGATGGCAAGTCTGGAGTAAAACCTTTCAAAACAGCATCAAACATAGTTGGACTAAAAGGCTTCCCAGTCTCGATAGCTCTCATTCCATCATTAGTTGGTCTTGAATCATTAGGCACGTCAAATTGACATATAAAATCAACAAATGCATGCAAAGTTGGAAAGCCCATCTACAACAGAGGGATCAGGAAATAATTTTAAAAATAAAAAATAAAGACCGAATGAGTGCTGGTGTAGTGTTTCGAGTGATTCAGACCTTCGGGATACTCCGATTCCTTAACTCCTGCAGTAGTTGAACAAATGGTGGACAGGAGAGAAGTCCCTGCATTGTTGCATTTAAAAAACATAGATTTCCAGAATTTATTAGCCCACGGGGCAATAAGCATTTAACCACTTGCTCTTTCTCACTATTAATTTTCAGAGTTTCCACTGTGGGAATTGCAACTGCTCCTGAGTCAACAAGCACACTATGGATCTTTGACACTTGAACCCCTTCTTTTGGGCCTGCTATAGTTGTGCCTGTGGCTCCATGCTCAGATTCATGAAAAGAAGATAAATCAGAGTTACAGTTCCCGTTTTGAGTAACTCCTATAGTGTCGGAAGAACATCTATTGGAGCACCCATTTCCTTGGATTTTTGTATTCTCAGGTTTATTATCATTCTTGGATCTTGATGAAGTGGTGCATCCTTGGGTGTTTCCAGTTAACTTTGAAATTTGGATACCTTTAGCATTTGTAGATGAATTGACTTTTCTAGTTTCTATATTAGAGCCTTTATATGAAGTTGGAGCATTCAAGGATCCAAACTGCAATCCTTCTTTTTCTACAGGACGGGAATCATCAGCAGACTGTTTTTGGAATAACTTAGTCTCATCTTCGGTAAAAGACCCAAAGACTAACACCTGCATCGACCAATCAAACCCAAGAATAAGATCTTATAGTACACAACTATCAAACCTACATCAGTAACTCCACCACAACAGATACATTTTCCAATAGAATAAAAGGAGCAGTAAAACTAAAACAGAAAAGAAAAAAAAAGAAAAGAGAAACAAGATGACGTAATTTTATCTATTGTGGGACGCGGATGGATTTCCAAGCTGTTGCAATGGAAACTATGGTGTCTTTGCGTACAAACAATGTTGGACATTTTCAGAGTGTTGATCCAGAAAAATACAAGCTCTTGAATATATATATGCCTCATACTAAACCTACATGCTGATTAATATAGTGAAACCATAACACTAAACAGATCAAAAAGTAACCTTTTCGGCTCAAACTCCCTACTCTCCAATATATTCAGGAGTTTAACAGAATAGAACCAGTGAAGATGAGAGGAATTTTTGGCAACATAAACTGTCTGAATATCAAAAAAAATATTAGAAAATCCAAATTTGCAATTGAATGAACTCGTGCGCCACGGTGCGAAAACGATGGTGGAGAAAAAAACAATAATAGTGACAGGAGAATGGCAGAGGAGAAAATTGTAAAGCGTAAGACAAGATGGGGAAGGAAAACATGAGGAAAAAGTATTGGTGATTCACCGGAAATTTCTTCATCGTACGACTTCGGTGTCAAGATCCGGAGTGCGAGGATGCCTCATGCCTTCATTCCTTGCTCCTGCGCCGCCATCGCCGCCACCGAGACGAGGAAATTGTAATCGTGTGTTTCCCCAGAGACCTAACGATGCGGGCCTATCAGAAGCTCGTCGAGCCCGATGGACCTTAATCGCCGCGATCAAAACCACTGTCGGGGCCGGGCCAAATTAAATTCGGGTCTGGATCGAACTTGTTCCGGATTAAAGCGAACCGGTCCGGTAGTGACAAGCTGCTTCTTAGGAGTTTATACGAAAAAGTTTTTAAAATAAAATTATTATCAAATATATTTATAAAAAAATATTAATTATTTGTTAAATATTAAAAAAACTTTGTTGTTTTTTTTAACTAGCACCAGATATCCGGCTCCTTGGGCTAATTAATCTTAGAGACGATAAGGGCTGCCCCTTTCAAAAAAAATTTTATTAGTATCATTTTACCCCTCCTGATATAAGTCCAATAGTTTTATATATTTTTTGGTATATTTTAATTTTTAAGTGAAATTTATTTTTGGGGGTATATTTTAATATGTAAGTAAAATTAAATTGATTTTCAATATTTAATCAAAGCATAACCCATTTTGTGCAAAAAAGATAGCCTAGCCACAATAATAATAATAATAATAATAATAATAATAATAATAATAATAATAATAATAACTCAATTAAATGAGAGGAGGCTTGTGTTATTGTTGGAAGTACCAGCTAATTGAATTTACTTTTGATAATGATAAATGGTTCAAAGTAAAATTGTGTTGTGATCTAATAAGTTTACCTAAGTGTACGAGTAAGACATAGTTGAGGGTAGTCAACTGAGTACGAGTCCTGATCAAGTAGACTAGGCAAAAGTCTTGACAGATTGAGGACATCCGGCGGAAGTCCAAGGGTCACGAACACCAAGCAAAAGTTTAGACAGGTCAAGAATCAAATGTCTAGCAAAAATCCCGGAAGTCAAGGTCAAATGCTGAGTAAAAAGAGGCTTCTAGGCTCCCGGACCGGGTATAGGCACGTGGATTAGGCCAAATTCAGCCGCGTGTGTAGGTGAGTTGGCGCACTCCGATTGGCCTACACATGTCATCGTTCGGGCGCCCGGGAGGAGTCCAGGCGCCTGAGTATAGATAAAGGTTGTTGGATAGAATT
>JBBPFQ011101308.1:0-10079 GCA_037974815.1 Kaempferia elegans | reverse complement strand
AAAAGTTGTTTGATTTAGAAATATTTATTTGGAATTGTTATAGTCCAATTTCGGGATCTAAATATTAGGGGTATATATTTGACAATAAAAATGATAATAAATTTAATAGAGAGGAATTCATTTAATGATAATCTAAAGGATATGAATTATGAAATTAAGAGTATAAAATTCATACATTAATTCTAATTTTCATACCAAACTAAAAATTTAAATTAAATAAATTTTATTTTCATTTTAACCTCCTAAATTTGTGCATCAAGCACCCCTAGTAATCACAGTCATTCGCGCTTTTTGCGTGTCGAATCCTTGTTTGAAAATCCGTCCGTCAGATTTTTTTTTTTCCTATTTAATGAATAGATAAGAATAAATAAATTAATAAAAACACGTGGCAAACAGACTTTTTGCGCTTTTATAAAACAATCGTAATTTTTATCAAAATATTCCTAAAAAATATATTTTTACAGAATAAATTTCGATAAAAGGCCAGAAATATTCAAATCAACGAGCCGGCAGATCTTTCTAATATAAAAATATTTCCTATAAACCCTTAATTTAACGGCACATCGGCGCTAGAATTTATCTCATCCGTCCAACAGCAAGGATTTTCCCATCTCACCGTTCAAATTTCGGAGACCCGCGGAACGCCGTACCGGTCTCTGATAATCGCTGTCGGGCGGAAGACACGCACGCTCAAAAAGTCGCCTTTTGATTAGGTCCCTTAAGTTATTTTTATTAACGTATAAAAAAGCCTGATTGGTGTCTCGTCGTGGTGTCTTTCCGTTGAGAAAGTCTCCCGGTCTTCGTTCCCGATCCGTGTTTGGCGGCGCCCCTGTTCTTGTTGCCTCGTCGCCGAGCCCTCGTCGCAGGCTGCACCGGGGATCGGCGAGCGAAAGGAGTGTGGGATTGTGAGGCAAGGCGACGATGCATGGGATTAATGCGGCGGTGGCAGCGAGGATGCTGACGGCGATGGTCGCGCCGGCGGGGAATGATGGGGCTGTGCTGGTGAAGGGGGAAGACATCCCCTTCGGATCGTTTTCGTGGTATGCATACGCAGGTATCTCGTGCTTTCTCGTTCTATTTGCGGGCATCATGTCGGGGCTTACACTGGGGTTGATGTCGCTCGGACTCGTCGAGCTGGAGATCCTGCAGCGCAGTGGGACTCCCGTCGAGAAGAAGCAAGCAGGTAGGCCTTTCGATGCGTTTAGAGAAGTTTTATTCCCTTTTATAGGATAACAAGAGAGTCTTTCTGTTATTTGATTGATTTTTTCACTCAACCTTTTTATTTTTATACCAACAATTTATATCGCAAGGCGTTTTGATTTTTGAACGAAATGGGAAGCGGATTGCCTACTAGATGAGTTGGTGAATGTACTTAAAACAGTATGAAATCTTACAAATGTCACTTGAACTGATTATATTGCAGTTAATGATGCTATGTTTAATAATATGAATCGTCCTCGTTCTTGTTGACATCCAAGTTGAAGATCTACGAACACAGCTTTATGATCTTATGATCCTTATTGAACTTATCTTCACCACAAAGAAGTCTTCATATGCTTTGGAGTTACTCCTAGCTCATCCACTCTACCTGATCTCGTTCATCAGATAGGAGGATTGAATTTTACTTCCACTTCCTATTATGTTGTTTTGAGCTTCTTAGAAAGAAAAATAACCGTCTCCAGAGTTCCTCCACTCTTGAAGAATAAGAGGTAGGACAATTAGATGAATTTAGCATGCTCACTTTGTACAATTGAAACTCCACCCATGGCGAATAAATCTCACCGTGGCCAATCCCAAGCCCAGATAAAGGAAGAGGCTTGCTTTAGGTTGCCAACCAATGTAAAACATAGGTAAATGTTATGTTTATATCCATCAAACTATTGCAGTAATGCTAGATTTTTCCTCGAAAGGAACACGTTGCACGGTTTGATTGTGATGTCTTGGCAAGGATTGCTACATCTCCATGAGAGCTTGAATGTAGTATATATTAAATATGCAAAAGTTCTCTCACCTTAGGGTTGGATAAGAGAAGACATTATAAGAATATCAATTGTCTTAAATTTAGAACATGGAACGTAGAAATGCTCACTGCAAAACAATTAAGGTAATAGATACGATAATTAAGATAAAAATTCATATTTTATATTTATATGAGACAAAATGTTAGAGAGATGACAAAGATGATAGAGTACTCGGTGAGTATAGTACATAGGAAAGAGTAAAACAATAAATGTAATATGTTTGTGAATAGTTCATTAAGGGGTGAAGTAGTAGGAATAGTTAGGAAAAGAGATGTGATTATAAGTCCCAAGATAGTGGTAGCAAAAAAAAAAAAACTATTAATGTAATTAAAATATATGCACCTCAAGTAGGATTATATGAAGACACTAAACATAGGTTTTAGGAACACTTGAATAGTTAGGAAAAGAGATATGATTATAAGTCTCAAGATAGTGGTAGAAAAAAAAATATTAATGTAATTAATATATATACACCTCATGTAGGATTAGATGAAGACACTAAACATAGGTTTTAGGAACTCTTAAATGAGGTAGTACAATTTTGTTTATAAACAAGATGATTTTAATAGAAGGTTGGTATGTAAGCGTAAGAAATGAGGAATATGATAGAGTATATGTGAGCTATGGTTTTAGAATAAGAAGTGAAGAAGGAAAAACTATATTGGATTTTACGATAGCATATGCACTTATAATAGCTAATATAATTTTAAAGAAGAGAGAAAAATATCTTTTTATGTTCAATGCTCAAAAAGTGGGAGTAATAAGTTGCAAATTGACTTTCTTATGGTTAGGAAGAGTTAAAAATTTGTAAAGATCGAAAGAAAACTTAACCATCCAACATAGGTTAGTGATATTAGATATGCACCTATAGTGTCAGTAGAAAGAAACGTGCATGACTCGTATCATCAAGTAGTGAAAGTTAAAGGATAAAAAGCAAAATATCTTTAAAGAGAGGGTAGGACACTAGTAATAGGAGAAATACTTGACGATTTAAATATGCCATGTGATAAGCTGACATTAAATTTAAAATCGGTGGTCAAGAGCGTATTTAGTGAGTCAAGAGGATGAGCACCACTAATAAAGAATCATAATGGTGGAATGAGAAAGTAGAGGAGAAGGCAACGGAAAAATGAACAATGTATAAGTTAACCTGTTATTGTACACTTATAAGAACTAAGAAAAGCTAAAAAAGTATGCAGTAACCAAAAGCGGACAAGAAAGCGGCGAGTGAAGTAAAAAAAAATGAAGCTTTCGAATGTTTATATCGACAACTTGATATAAAATAAGGGAAAAGAAGATTTATAAAATAGCTAAAGAGAGAGAAAAACAAAGGATCTTACCAAATAAGATGCATTAAAAATGAAAGCAATATGGTACTAGTGAAGGATGAAGAAATAAAGAAGCGATGGCAATTACATTTTCATCAACTTTTAAATGAAAGTTTAGGCGACCAACTTAACTTTGGAAATTTAAGTAAGTAGTATATAAATTAAAATTTTTATCAACGAACTTAAATTTTAAAATTAGAAAATACTTTAAATAACATGAAAAATGGAAAAAGCAGTTGGAACATATGATATTCCAATAGAGGTATGAAAGTGCCTAGGGAAGCAATTTATTGAATGACTTACGAATTTATTCAACCTAATATTGAAAATGAAGAAAATTCTTGATCAAATCAATTTGGATTTATAGTTGAAAGGTAAACAATGGAAGTTATACATCTTCTTAAACAAGTTATTGAAAATAATTTGGAAACAAAGCAAGGTTTACACACAATGTTCATAGAGAAAAAGCTTATGACAAAGTCTCTAGGAAGATTATATGGAGAATTCTAGAAAGGAAATGTGTTAACGTAACATATATTGAAACAATTAAGGATGTATATAGGTATGTGATAATAAGAGTGAAGACTCTAGGTGGATTAATCGATACCTTTTCTAAAAGGATAAGAGTTACATCAAATATTAACTCTAAGTTCATATCTTTCTATATTAATCATTGATACGGAGGATAGGCAGAGGCCACGCTGTGGGGACATGTCAGTGAGCTTACGGAGGTGGAAGTCAAAAGTCAAGACACATAGGCTAGGTCAAGCGCACCTAAACCAAGTCAAGTTGAGCCTGAATTGGACCCAACTCCTTGAGACTCAGCCTCCCTAATCTTGATTCCTTGAGACTCAACCGCTCAAGACTCCTTGAGATTTAGTTGTTCTCTATCACCATGCCTTGAGACTTAGCCGATCTCGACTCCTTGAGACTCAGCCGCTCCCGATCACGACTCCTCGAGACTCAGTTGTTCTTGACTCCCAAGTCCTCCTAAGCCTGAGTATAAGAGACATGGGTGACCGAACACGTGGCACAACCCCCCTCAACCATAATGTTGCTACGTTGTAGTGGGGTGGGGTGGGGTGGGGTGGGGGGATGTGAGATGTGGCATTCCCTCATCCAAAACATGGCTTAGTGGGGTCGTGGTCACCTTTTCTCCTGCCAAGAAGGTAGTATAAATAGAAGCCTACTCCCGCAGGTGCAGTTACGCGTGCACAAACAATCCAAACTTCTTTGCTACTTTATGCTCCTTTCTCCTTCTCTGCTCTCGGAGGCTTGACTTGAGCGTTGGAGTGGATGAGTTAGGGCCTTGGCTTTCATTCTAACTCTCATCGAGTCTTGCAAAGATTCACAGAGCTCATCCATCGCCATATTAGTGGAGCCCTTCAACCTCGAAGATAGCTCACTGGTGGTTCACACGTCCTCGGTCTTAGATCGGAACTGACTAGATATATCAAGACACATTATCATAATGCATGCTTTTTGCATAAGACATTATTTTGATAGGAGTAAATGCTAAGCTCGAAACTTGGAGGGAAACACAATAAAAAATTTTAGGTTTAGTACAATATTTACAAAATCTATGGAATTTAAGTTTAGTAGTAGTAGACGTTGCATGACAATTGTTAGAGTGTTGTTTGTGATCGTAAGATACCTCTAAAACTTAAAGAGAAGTTTAACAAAACAACAATTATGACTTGTTATATAATGAAGCTGAATGTTGGACTATGAAGTGAGCATACGAGTAGAAGATGAGAGTTGCAGAGATGAGAATGTTGAGGTGGATGTGCGGACCTATTGAGAACATTAGAGAGAAAATTGGGTTGTACCTAATGAAGAAAAACTTCGAGAGACACATTTAAGATGATAGAGTATTTATTTAGGTGACCAATAAATGCCCTAGTTAGGCGATGTGAAACCAAGATAAATACACACATTAATTTAGCAAGAGGAAGACTAAAGAAGATTTGGTTAGCGATAATAAAATAGAATAAAATTCATTGAAATATATATGAGGATATTGTAGGGGATCGAACCCAATGACGTAGGAGGATCCATATAATTGATCCCACTTAATGGGATAAAAATTTGGTTGTTGTTTTTGTTGCTTACTATGCACAATTGAACATTATAGCAGATCATATGTTGATAGAAGTTATATTTTACTCTCATAATTACCAAAATTTGTGTTGAAGTACTGAATTTTATTTTTATCATCTGTATCTTGTGATTTTCTTTTGAATATTTTGCACTTTCATTGCAGCTACCATTCTGCCTGTTGTTCAAAAGCAACATCAGCTTCTTGTAACTTTGCTTTTGTGTAATGCTGTTGCTATGGAGGTGTGCATTTAACTTTTTTTCTGTCCAAATAATTAATTTGTTCTAAATTCCTCAAATTTCTTAAGTGCCTTAGCTGCAGTTATTATGGTATGAAAGTCAGAAATTCTTAATGCATTAAGTACCTACAAACAACTGTAGCACTTATGTTGGATCCTGACAGAAAGGTGTCTTTATGATTTTCAATAGCAAGTATTTTATCTTCAGAAGTTTGTAGATCATTGCCATCACTTATATCCCGATTTAAGAATTGGCTTGTAAGCTGATTATTCTCATCATGTATTTTGATGTTTAAGCTGACAAACAGTATATATTTTTGGATTCATTTTGATAATTTGTTGTCTTTAGCTCTTTTTAAAGCAACAAGGTATTTATAAGGACTTGCAAAATAGTGACACAACCTTAAGCAGCAATCAAGCACTTATAAATATGCTATATTTTCATTTTAGGCTTGGCTTGAATTGCTAACTCTTGAAGTGGTGTGCAAAGATATGCCACTGCACCTTTGTCAGAATTTTTTTCTTCTAATAATAATACATATTTGAACTCTCGGGAACCTTAGTCTCCTGATTACCATAAAAAATTAGCTCTAGAATTGTCACCCCAAGGACTTCTCTTCAACAATTTGGCACTTCCACTAAGTTTACTACTAGATTCACCACGTCGGAGACATTCTCCTTTATGCTCATGAAAGTTGACAATCAGAATTTCATGCATTTTATGTAATGACCCCAGTCATTAAGTTAATTTCATGATAATTAATTGTTACTATGTTTGAAGAAAAGGAAGGGGTAGTCCACCAATACATGTCTGCAAATTATCTTTCTAACATATTCTATAATTTTGTAGTTTAGCATTTCACTTACTCATTTGCTGCAGGCTCTTCCTCTCTACCTGGACAGGATATTCAATCCATATGTTGCTATTGTGTTATCGGTGACCTTTGTGCTGGCTTTTGGTGAGGTAATCATGTGTTACTCTTGATTGATTATAGGTTGGTTGTTCTCTGTTTAGAACTTATCATGTTGTATTTAATCCAGGTTATTCCTCAAGCCATATGCACCAGATACGGGTTGGCAGTGGGAGCAAACTTGGTCTGGCTAGTGCGCATATTAATGATTATCTGCTACCCAATAGCTTATCCTGTTGGCAAGGTAATTCTTTGTTATGCAAATTGTAATTTATGCCAGCTAATAGTTTATAGTAGTCATCACAACAAGTAACAACTTAATATTATGGTGCAAGTAATACACTTCAATTATGCGCCTTTTAAACTACATTCCTTTTTTGTTTTTAGAAATTCTTTTGATTGTTAAATCATAAGTGATTGATTAGCTCTTGTTAAGCATCTTCTTCATAGTCAATTTTCTCCCAGTGCTTTCAAAATTTTTCTGGAAAAATCTCCCACTAGCATGAGGTTTGCAACGCAGCTTTGTGTCTTGAATGTTGGCCATGCACATTGCAAAGGAGCGATGCAATTATGATGCCATTCTGACTATCAAATAGATGCTGAAGTATTATACATCTCTTTGTGCATAAAGATTTCAGAATGTTTTCCTATTGCCTTAAACTTGGGTTAGGATATGCCATTTCAATTTAGTCGGTTAGCGTTGGTATCTTTATAAATTATCTAAAAGGACCAATCCTGCAGTAAATGAAACTAATTTTAGAGTTTTACTGCACGAGCATTCGACATAGGCATGGATATAAGCATCAAACACAGCTGCTTTTAAATATTTTTGCATAGAACAGTTGGGGCATTAGGTCTCCATTCAGAGTGTCGTCCAAGTGTTAGTGTCTGACATAAGTACAGTGGGGTAGATGAAGTTTTCAGATATTGGAGCTAAGCTGGTCCAGGGATTTCTCACTTTTTTATTGTAAAATTCATATGCATGCTTGTTAACCAATTGTCTGAAAATGAAGCTAACTTGAGAATTATTTGACAGAGATAAATGAGAATTTCTGAAAATGTTTTTCTCTCTCATTTTAGTAAGAGGATTACAATATATAAACATCAAGAATTATCAAATCCCTTGATCCGGTCTAATATAAGAAGAGATACAATCATAATTTTAACTTATCAAATCCCTTAATCCTAGGGTCTAATATAGGAAGAAATACAACAATAATTGCAAGGGATATATACAACAATAATGAAAATCTTAGAGAGGTAATCAAGGATATACAACAATAACAAAAGGAAAGAAGAACATATTAACATCCCCCCCTCAAATTGAGGCGGGTAAGTCTATCAACATCAATTTGCTTCTGAGAAACTTGTGTTGTTGCCTTTTTAAAGCTTTCGTAAAGACATCAGTTATTTGAAGATAAGTAGTAAGATGAGGAAGAGTGATAACACCTTGAATAAAGGCCTCCCTAATGTAATGACAGTCCACCTCTATATCTTTTATGCGTTCATGATGTACTGGATTTGTAGCTATTTGAATGACACTAGTATTATCACCATAAGTTCGGAAAGAAGACCACGTAACCATACAATTTCAGAACAAGCTGTAGACATGACTCTATATTCAACCTCCGTGGAAGATTTAGAGACACAATCCAGCTTCTTACACTTCCAAGAAATCAACGCATCTCCAAGAAAAATGCACCAACTTGTTGTAGATTCCTAGTATCTGAGCAACTAACCTAATTTGCATCACTATGCACAGTTAAATGAAGAGTAGATTTTGTAGGAGTAGGAACAAACAACCCACGAGTAGATGACCCAATTAAGTATTGAACAATTTGATGAACTACAACAAAATTAAGATGTCGAGGTGATTGCATGAATTTGCTAACTATAGGGATAATGTATGAGATATCGGGCCTTGTGATTGTTAGGAAGATAAGACTACCAACAATTTACCCATACAAAAAGGGATCCGACAAAAGCTCGCCTCCATCTTATTTCACATTCACCTCCATAGGCGTATTAACAACAGTAGCATCCTTTAAACCAGCTAGCTCAATGAGATCTTGGATATATTTATGTTGATTCAAGAACAAATCATGATCTCGAGAGTGAACTTCTAGCCCCAAAAAAAACACGAGATGTCCAAGATCTTTCATTTTAAATGTACTATGCAACATATATTGAAGCTTAGCCATCAGTCCATTGTCATTACGGATGATGATAATATCATCAATATAAACTAAGAGAAAGAGCATACGTGGTTTTCTTGTGAAAGAAAAGTGATGAATCATATTGACTTTGTGTGAAAGCGAAGGTGAGAAGAGTGCTGTGAAACTTCTCAAACCAGGCTCTAGGTGCCTACTTCAACCCATACAAAGAGCATCTTAGCTTGCAAACTTCATGAGAAGTTGTCATTAACATACCAGCTGGAAGTTTCATGTAAACCTCTTCCTTAAGATCCCCATTCAAGAAGGCATTTTTTACATCGTAAAGGCCAAGATTTAGAGGATGCATAGCAATAATAGTTCTGACCGTGGTCATCTTAGCAACTGGTGCAAATTTTTCTTCATAGTTAAGGCTATATTCTTGTTTATTGCCAAGAGAAACTAATTGAGCTTTATATCTATCTAAAAACTCATCAAACTTGAGTTTCATAGTATAACCCACTTACTACCAATGAGCTTAACATTTGGTGGACAAGAAATAATGTCCCAAATAAGGTTTTCCTCAAGTGCTTAACTTTTGCTTCTATTTCTGGTTGCCAACACTCATGTTCCCTAGCTTGTTTATAATAAGTGTGAATGGAAATAGAAGACAAAGTAGTAGACATAGCCACAGGGTTGGAAAACCATACCTTTAAGGAGGTTTGTGAGGTCTAGAGCTTCTTCAAAATAGGAAGTAGATCATTGGAAATAAGATCAGATGCCAATGATGACGATGAACCTCAGTGAGACTTGTTAGAGGATTAGATAGGAGTGTGTTTATGATAAACATAACCAAGTTTAAACCTTGGAATTGGTGTTGGTGACTCAGGAAAATATGGTAAAGCAGATAAAACTAGCTCAATCAAATTCACGAGTTTGACTAGCATGAGGTTCATAGCAAAGAAATCCTTTTGGGATTCCAAGGATATCCTAAGAAAGCATACTTGACTGGTTGAGCAGTAAGTTTATTTCTTTTATGCAATGGAAAAGGAAGTGTTTTGCTTTTACTAAGTTTGCAAGATACATAATTAACAAAATCATTATTAAAAGAAGTCGAATTTTTATTCCAAGTAAATTAGATTTAAACAAGACTCGAAGTACATGAGAATTAGGGTGTCCTAAATGTCTATGCCACACCTGATTATCACATTGAACAACATTACAAGCAAGATAGTTTGACATCGGAGAGGGAGATATAAACAAATGAAAGAGATGTCCCACTTTAGATCCCTTTGCGATCATCTTTCGGACACTTGATCCTGCACAAGACAAC
>JBBPFQ011101197.1:0-10080 GCA_037974815.1 Kaempferia elegans | reverse complement strand
TTAGTCAAGGTTTTAACTTAGGTTTTGGGTCTAAGCTAGACTGACACCTACTATCTTCTCTAACAGAAACACATCTTAAGCGAATCACTCTGTTTTAGTGACTTACCTCACTTACCTGTTGGAATTGCACAAACGGACTTTTACCTATCGGTAATCAAACATCCCAACCTTCTGCTGGAATTGTACATCCAATCTTCAATCTATCAGGAATTGAACATCCCGACCTCTTGTCGAAATCGCACATCCAGACTTCAACCCATCGGGAATCGAACATCCCGACCTCTTGTCAGAATCACAGATCCGGACTTCAACCCATTGAGAGTTGAACATCCCAACGTCCTATCAGAATTGAACATCCGGACTTCAACCCATCGGAAATCGAATATTTCGATATGAAATTCATACAAGTTAGTCAGACCTATACTCTTAGGCCCCGTTTGGTAGGGGTGATAGAGATTAAATCGGTTGATTAGGATAAGACAAGAGGAGTGATTAATAATCACTCCTCACACCAAGGGATTATTAATCCCTTCCCTTATCAGCCTTAATCCTATCCCTAATCACTCATACCAAACGAGGTATTATTAATCCTATCCCTATTCAATCATACCAAACGAGATATTAAAATGGTTTAAAAAAATAATCCTAATCCTATCACCCCTACCAAACACTACCTTAGTGTTAAGGTTATACCATACAGAATTTAACTTAAATCTATTTATCATTCATAGTTGTATTTCAGATTTGCATGATAACTACCATGAAATCTCAGAACGGCCATTACCCAAGTAAACTCGAAAACTTTGAAGGGCTCTGACAACTGAACGGTGTGAATTTCATATTTATCTATGTATACCCCCTAAACCCTAATTTATCAATACACCTAGCCTGATAACCTAATTAAAAGTGAAAAAAAAAAGAAAAACATATACTATGCGTAGATCATAATATTACATCACAATACATGGCATATTGTTGTTTTTTTAATGGCCATATATAATCCCTTCCAAATCCACGCATCACTTTTTTTTTTTTTTTTTTTTTTAAATCCGCGCATCACTTGAGATACGATAGAACTCCATAACAAATATATTTGCTGACCCGAGACAATGGTGCATTAGTAGAGGGTCTTTTTAATTTTTTAAGTAGTTAAGGATTACGTGTTAGTTTCAGTAAATTAAGATATAAATTTTCTTTCTTTAATAGATGGTGGACCTAACTAAGAAATTAATTGGCGTAAATTAAATACACGATATCAATTTAAAAATGAAAGATATTTCCTCAAATTAAGGCAAATTAGAGCACATAGAGGCAACAAAAAGATTGAAAATTTTGCCAATAAGATTGTTTTGCTTTGGTGATACAGATATAACTTAATTCATTTTATAGCGACGTCAATATTGAAATATTTTACCCATTTAACAAGAATCTTATGGAGTAATAGATAATTTTTTCAATAGATGGTTGTTCTAATAACATTAGATTGATAGATTATTTATTAAATTTTTTTTCTAATTTATCTTGATGACAAATGAAAAATTTTTATTTACCAATAAAATTAATCAGTTTAAGTGAATATACAATGCCAACTAATAATACTAAAAAAGAGTACCCTTACCCTAAGACTAATGGCCGTAAAATGAGGGTTTATTTTTCAAATCATTAAGATTTAATTTACATAAAGGGACACCTATAGCAATTGAACTTGAATTTAGGATCCCTGGTCAAGAGTCATTTATTTATTGGGTGGAATGTGACTCGATTCTCTATTACTCCAATTAATCGGATTGTAATGTATAAAAAAAAAGCTGCTTGTGGCAATTTGCCTCGTTGGAAAAGAAAAAGGTTTAAAATTCCATCTGCCTACCAACAGAGAAGGAATTTCACCTCTAAAAAATATGAACGGGTGACATTAATTCTAAGATGATGAGTTTAGATCTAATAGTACTTTTTTTTATTAATTATCAGATAAATTAAAAAGATGAGTAATTCAGAAGTTTAACATTTCATAGTTGTGGATTCACCGTAATTGTGAATACCTAGGTGATAATTTAACGTCTTTCCACTGCATCGCAGCCCTGACGAAGGAATTTCACCTTCAGAAGCATAGAACCTTGCTAAAGCAAAAGTGATAAAATCAAACAGTTTATTTATGGGTGAGATGCAAGAAGCTGATCATTCATTCGAAATTCGGTACGTTCGACTATATATTTTTTTCATGTCTTTAGCATTTGTACTAATGATTAGTAACCCTCTGTGATTTACCTCCTCCGTGTTGACCTGGAGATGGATTAGCGGGGCGCTGAGGCGAACGAATCACCTTTTTGCCATATTAGAAGCTTGGCATCACAAATGCTAACGCGAGTCCAGCCGTAACCTTTGCGAATCAAAGATTCATTGCAATCTCTTCCTGCTTTTTCTTCTCCTCTTCAAGATTTTTCAGAAGTTTTTTCAAAATTTCATTCTCATTCCACAAGGCTTCCTCTTTCTTTTCCTCTTCAATTTTTTTTCTTTCAGAGTATTTATATATATATATATTTTTCATTTTTTCAAAATATTTAACGAAAGCTACGATTACGACGATGCCTTCCAAATAGCGATAGAGCGGAGTATTTATAAGTAAAATTTCCTAAGTTAATATGGGCCGGCCGGCCCATGGAATTGACAGAAAGGTCGCACTATCGTAGGGTTTGAGAGAGACGACGGGACGACCAGTCTTCACTCTTCAGATTTGAGATCTCCGATTGCCGAGTCCGAGCGGAGAGATGGCGACGACTACGAAGCAGCGTGCGGCATCCTCCTGGCTCCGGTGGCTTCTCCTCTTCATCGGTGCCGTCGTCCTCGTCCAGGTTCTTATATATGTAATCCGATCCGTTCAATCCGCAATCATCCGTTTCATTTTATTGCGTGACTTCTTTTATTTTTCGGATTGATTTTCTCGGTTCATCCAATGGAATACAATACGATGAAGGAAAAAAAATTCCTTTTTTCGCCCAATTAACGCATGTTCAATTGTTTATGCATTGAATCCTCTCCTCTGTTAGTTTTAAATGGTTGACGTTTGGTTGCTTTAATTTTGCAGAAATTACGCCCCTTTTTTGTTTCCTCCAAATCTGCCAACTTGTTTTTCTTTTCTCCCCGTTCGTGTTTTCACTACTTAGCTTGCATAGTTTTGCAATTTTTTATTATCTCCGACAATTCGTACTGATTCAAAGTTGACGTTGTTCAGTTCTGCAGCCATTTTAATTTTACATATCAGGCCTCCAATGAGTTCTTAAATTGTTTTAATTGTACATCTCAATCTAGTTTCTATACTTTTTGAGTTTTCAAATAAACTACTACGGCATAGGGAGCTCCAATAAACCGTCAATTTCTCAAATCAGTTTCACTTAACATTTTAGGCTAAAGCATCTCAAGAAAGTTTAAAGGAAGTCACACACAAGGTGTACTTTGACGTCGAAATTGGTGGAAAACCTGCTGGTACGTGCAACAATCTCATTCTTTGTATAGCATTGGTAACAATTAAGTGGAGAATGTTGTGTTGGTATAGGAGATAGCAAGTAATACTTCTCAGATTTCATATATTTACATCGAATGCTCTTTCTTCCTACTCAAGTAGATTGGATTTGTCAGTTAATGACTTTTTAACAGATGGTTGCAGTTAAAATGGAAGATCCAACTTATATATTTTCAGGACATCACTGTACAATGGTTGCTTAAAAGTATCAGTAATTTAAATTTGATGATTTAGCGATTAACTTCCTTGATTGCATTGAAAGATGATCCATGAAACTCTAGTTCTGTATTCATATGAAGATTGCTCATGTTAGCGACGTGAGATGGTGTGATGGTAGAGAACATCTTGAATGATTTTGTTTGATAAGATTTTCTTCGTGTTTTAACAATGACTCCTTTAATTTTATTTTATGAAGTCATGTTTACTAATTTGCATTGCATTTCTTACTACTATTAGTTGTGTGTTCAATATCTGGATGTGTACTTAGAATTTGTTGTTATTGATATTGATCATGAATTGATGTATTCCAGGCCGGATTGTTATGGGTTTATTCGGCAAAACAGTACCCAAGACTGCCGGTATTTGTTTGTAAAAAGCTGCTTCATCATTTTCTTCACTGTACAAAGCTTTTTTTTAATTGCTTTCCAACTAACTGCTCTTGGTTATGTTGCTTCGACAGAAAACTTCCGCGCATTATGCACTGGTATGCTTTCATCTCATTGTAATGCTTAATATTGTAGAAGTTTTAACTTCTGATTGTGGTATACTTTTCTGAAGAAACTTTCACCATATCAGCAAAACTCTTCTTTCTCGTTGGCTTTAGCTTTTGTTTTTCTCGATATATGTTCTGCATAGATGTAAAAAGTTCAGAAGTTAAAAATGCTATCTTTACTTCAGACAATATAAGCATCGTAAATGCAAGATAAAAGAATAGGAGGAACAACTTAAAGCAAGCTGTTCGCTTTAAACTTTTCCTCTTGGTCTCCAGATTACAGAAACATATTTCTTCAATTGTGACTATGCTAATTGCATTTAATACAAACAATATATGACCAACATTCTTTCACTGTGATAATTTTTTGAACTACTACTATGCTCGTGTGGTTTTCTAGTGCTACCAGCCAAAGTATTATACACTGACTATAACGATCGTATAACATATATCAATGTGTTCTATGCAGGAGAGAAAGGTGAAGGCAAAAGTGGGAAACCTCTTCACTACAAGGGGAGTAGCTTCCACAGAATAATTCCCAGTTTTATGATCCAAGGAGGCGATTTCACCCATGGTAATGGAATGGGCGGAGAGTCTATATATGGCACTAAATTTGCCGATGAGAATTTCAAGCTCAAGCACACAGGACCAGGTACTATTGTTTCTCCATTAAAGGAAAACAAATTCTTTTCTCGCCGCCCATTGTCAAACGGGTGATGCTACTTTGCTTGCTTATTGGTGTAGGATTCCTGTCAATGGCGAATGCTGGTAGCGATACCAATGGATCCCAATTTTTCATTACCACTGTAACAACTAGCTGGTATTCCTCGTCAACTGCCCCCTGTTTTCGTCAAATTTATCAATTAATTAGTCACTGATTCGATTCGTCTCCGTAGGCTGGACGGTAAACATGTTGTTTTCGGAAAAGTGATCTCCGGCATGGATGTCGTATACAAGATTGAAGCCGAAGGGAAGCAGAATGGGTCGCCCAAAAGCAAAGTCGTGATCGTCGACAGTGGTGAACTGCCTTTATGATCCAATCATTCAACTCCAGTTTTTTGTGCAACTCATGGAAAATTCTGGTGTAGACATTGATGTCCATCATCTTCTTCCCCCATGAACCTTGCTTAACCATTTGGACAAGTAATTCTGAAAGAGTATTATCATGTGACCTTGTTTAAGTCGATTATTATTGCAGCATTTATGACGATCATATCATTATCTATGAGAACAACACGCCCACAGAAAGCTTGCCTATAAAAGTCATTGAAGTAAATGAAGTTTGGTACGTTCAACTCTCCGAGTGCAATCTTCTCGGGTTTTTTCTTCTTCTTGCCATATTTTAAATTATTATCGCTTGACTTATGATTATGATTGTCTAGTTGTGAAAATAGCTATTGCAACATAGGATCAAAATTCTGATATCATTTTCATTTTTTTATGTGACTCATTGCTTCCTTTTTCCAAGTGGCATAATGAAATGGATTGCTACTGGGATACAGTTAGTGGTTGACTTAGTCAAGTCTTCGTGCTCATCTTCAACAATTTGGTTCACATAATGGGCTTTGACTAAAACAAACATCTCTACAAAATATCCAATCAATTGTGTGAATGTTTGTGAATCCTTTGAACTAGTCAATCTTTTTATTTTTACCCCTAGTTTTTTTTTTAGATTTTGCTCCTTGATCGTTGAAAATTCCCACCTTTACCTCTTGGTGCTTTTAATTTTGAAAATTTTTGGAACCATTTTCGAAATACAATAATATGAGTTTTTTTTAAAAAAAAACAATTTGCAATGAAATTAGGTTAAAGGCAAATTTGAAGGTTCAAACTTCTAAGGACGTAATCTAAAATACTGAAAATGTTTGGATTAGAAGGTGAAATAGAAGTCGAAGTAGTACAGCAAGAGGAGGAAGTCAAGGGAAGAGAAGAGATGAACCTTCCGGGAAGATGAAGTCATACGCGGAGCCATAAAGGAAATCAAACACTCAAAGGAAGACTTTTGATCTTTTTGTTTGCTCTCTGCCTTCCATTTCTCTCTTCCCGTGTTGATCGTTGTCGGATTTTATCGACTGGAAGCTCTACGCTCTTGATTTCGCCTCTTCGATTCGATCATTGTTGATCGTATATTCGGATGCGCTTGTCGCTTCGGGCGCCATGAGGAAGTTCAACATCCTCAGCATCATCAAGGTTGATGTTTTGTTCCTTTTTTTGCTCGTCAAATCGCCGTTTTTGCAGTTTCTGTGGAGGGCACTATTGGTGCTGCTGAAAGCAATTTAGGTTTTTTTTTTCCCATTCGTGTACTGCTAGTGGTAATTGCATGAAAAAACATGTTTTTATGTGAAAGATCCTTCTTTTTTGGTTGAAACGTGATCTTATAGCTCGGGAGAACATTTCTTGCAGGAAATCGTGTAGGAATTTGTATAATCTTCTGTAAATAAGGAACTTTCTCTGCTATGATATTTACTAGAATAAAGGTGCATAATCAAGTGGCTGATAGGGAATTACTGGTTTTCTTTTCCTTCTTTGTGACCATGACAAGATTGGCTAGTGATCCTGTCTATTTTGCTCCCCTTCTACTTTTATTTCTTAAGGAATTTGAAGGGTAAGTTTGGGGTATCTCCATCCTGAAATAGTTGAATGCATTGCATATTCATGTACAGTTATGCTAATTGTGTGATTAAACTACGTAACAGATAACAGAGCATGAAATTGTAAGTGAACCATTTTGATTCTAATTCTTTGAACATTCAGTTACTCTTAGAAGAATCAGGTACTTTTCTTGGATTACCCCACAGAACATATCTCAAGGATTTCTGAGCAACTTCTAAACTGCCATCTTCAGAGTCATGAGAATTTAGGCTGCAATGTTCTTTACAAATCTAGACAAATGGATGTACTAGAATGAATGTTGCATTGCTAGATTCATCTAACACTAAAGTGCAACACAAAGCTGAGTCAATATGTATGCCGTCAGAGTCTCCAGGATATTAAGCTCTGACATTAAGTCCTATGTTGATGCTGGTATTACATGTCTTTGAGATTTGATCTTCAACAGACTCACTTGATTAAAGTTTTACGTTATTAATCATTACAGTTTGTGCTGGACATGTGTGGAATTTCAATAGTTACTCATATAGATGCGAAACACAATTCTTTCTGTCACTTTTTTATTGAGACTATCCGTATGATCGTTGCTGTTCAATAGTAGTTGTGTGGTTTCATTTTAATTTGCACTTATCCATTTCCATGTTTTCCCTTGTGGATCATGAAAAACCATATTATTCATAACTGGATAATGCTAGTTATGTGTCTTTATCATTCTGATCTCTCTGATTTACGTTTAGTAGAATAAATTGCACTGATGTCTTTTGCTAACATTTTTCATATTTATTTGCTGAAGGTGCCATGCCTCGATAAATCATCTGCAGATTCTGGGAAAGGGAGTAGTAAGTTGTCAAGTAATAAAGTATCGCATGGATTCCACTTGGTGGAAGGGAAATCCGGTCATGACATGGAAGACTATCATGTGGCACAATATAGATATGAGTGTGGCCGTGAGCTCGGTCTGTTTGCAATTTTTGATGGTCATATGGGGGACAGGGTCCCCAGCTACCTGAAAGCCAACCTTTTCGACAATATAATAAAAGAGGTTTTTTTTTTCTTTCACTTCCTCTTCCACCACCTTTGCTTCCTAAATGTACCTTAATTATCCTATTCATAGGGTCTTCTGATATCATTAATCTGAGATGAAAGAAGTTGTCGCACACATTGTCTTTCTACATTTAGTAATGTAAGATAAAAGAAAGTGTTATGGGACAGCCACTCTTGTGATAGTTACAAACAACTCTCGTGATCGTACCTACTTTCAAAAATTGAGAATTTTCATATGCCAAATTCTTTAGAATGATGATTTCAATTTATCATTACTGCAGTCATCATTCTGGCAAGACCCTCATTCAGCAATAAAAAATGCATACTGCTCCACGAATAGATGGATTCTTGAAAATTCAAAGCAGTTAGGGCCAGGGGGTTCAACCGCAGTTACAGCAATAGTTATTGATGGTAAAGACTTGTGGATAGCAAACATAGGTGACTCAAGAGCTGTTGTATGTGAAAGAGGTGCTGCTAATCAATTATCGGTTGACCATGAGCCTGATGCTGAGCGAAGTAGGATTGAACAGCAAGGTGGCTTTGTAACACTTTTTCCAGGTACATTTTCCCTTTAATACTCTCGAATTTCAGTTGATAAGAATATAGATATATATTAACACCGAGGTGATTGTTCTGTAACTTTGCTTGAATAGGCGATGTTCCTCGAGTAAATGGTCAACTTGCGGTAGCAAGAGCTTTTGGCGATCAAAGCCTCAAGGCACACTTAAGTTCAGAACCTGATGTGAGGCATGTGCCGATAGACTCATCAATAGAGTTTGTTATACTTGCGAGTGATGGATTGTGGAAGGTTAGTGGCTCAGAAACTGGTCCTGCAGTTCAGATATTTTACATAGTAATCTTATGACTTCACGAAAACCACTCGTGTAGCTATGCAACTTAATCGTAAACTCAGGTCTAAAGCCTAGAAATCGACTCTCACCTTCACTATTTATCGTTCTATTTCACCGAAGAAGAAATATGCAAGATATTTGGTAGACTTTATTTGGTGCTTATTTTTTCCTCTACGCATAGGTTATGAAGAACCAAGAAGCTGTTGATATCGCAAAACATATAAAGAATCCTAAGGCTGCCGCAAAGCGACTAACGGCTGAGGCCTTGAAGAGGAAGAGTAAAGATGATCTATCCTGTGTTGTGATTCGATTTCAACGCTGAAGCTTTCATGTAATACTTCTACAAACCATCGACATGGGACATAAGTTTGATATTTTTTTCCCTTGTTGAGAGAATTGCTCAGTGAACTATATGTAGAACTTGAATGCATAGCTAGCTTCCCTTTTCTCTGTCGGTTTTGTGTATATATGTATTTTTTTTCTCTTTTATACGATATTTTGGTAGATTGTTATAGTTTGGGAATATATAAAGACTGGATTGTGTTTCTCTTTTCTTTGCTTGTGAATAAATTTTAGCAGTATTATAGTTTCGAAGAATGTTGGATTTGTTAAGTACTTATGGAAACTACTGAGGCATCCCTGTGTTTGCTATTTTTTTTTAATGAACATTTTTTACTCAAACAGTCTGAAGATGCATATTCCCTTGAATTTTCATGTAATTTACATGACGAGTTGATTTTTTCCCCTTCTTGGGCGAACGATATCTTGTGATGCCTTCATGAGAAAAAAAAAAATTAATCATGTTAGATACGCTCCACAATCTATCCTTTACTCTCCCCTCATAGAATTCACCTTCTTTCAACTACTATCAATGTTGTATTTTGATAATTCCTTGGATGTCTTATTTCAGAGTTCCCATAGCTATGGTGTGACGGAGCATATTATACTTGAAAAGCTTGAATTACTTGTGATGTTAGATTATTTGTCATGACCTAAGAAAATTTTTATGGAGTCAAGCCGACTACTTCTAATATTAATAAGATTGTAAGAGTTGAATATTTGAATTATATAAAAAAATAGTTGTCTTATTTCATCACTCTCATTTTTAGCAAACCATGAGACACTAAACTAATCATTTTAGTTATGCTAAGTTATACTTAATGAGTATGTTTATCACCGCCTTAATACTGTAGATCCTTGTAGAAGGCCGGCAGGAGGAGTTAGATTCCTGCAAGTTAAATAAACAAATATATCTCGAGCTAGAGCAGAGATTAATAATTAGTGCAACACAATAACTATAAAAATAAACATAAAATAAAATGCAGAGGCTCAGGGATTTACTTGGT
>JBBPFQ011101089.1:0-10081 GCA_037974815.1 Kaempferia elegans | reverse complement strand
AAGAAGTCTTATAATAAGTTCAACGAGCAACATCAAAGAGAGATGGACAAAGAAACAAACCTGAAAGTGAGAACTGCAGAGGCAGCAAGCAATCTTCTTGAACAAGGGAACAATGCACCCTTGGAACTCTGCCGGTTGGGTTGCCTCTAGCACCGGAGGCGGGGGAGGGGGACACGAGGCGGGGAGAGCCGGGAGCGGATACGGCGAGGGCGGGAGGCGAGGTTAATGGTGACGATGGGATGGCCGCCGGCGGGGGTTAAGGTGGCGGCGGACTCCGCCATGGAGGCCTTGAGGTTGCCCCGCCCTGTTGAACATTGACGAACTACTAAACTTAACCCTAGGTCGGCCTCCGCTAGTGTCCTCCAATCCGAGGGGGACGGCCTGGAAACCCTAGGCTGAGCAATTTAGCACATGAGGAAGAATGCCAAAAGGAAACAAGGGAAAAGGAGAAGAAATTTTATTCAATAGGATAGTGGGATGCAAAGACCGGAGAACGGAAATGAAAATTGGAGAGACAGAAAAAAAAGGTTATTTTTTTCGAGAAGAGATAAATAAAATATATATGTTTTTCAGGTTGTGGGGCATAATATTATTATTATTATTATTATTACGAAGAATGATCGACGATTAAAAATTGAATTATTTAATTAAAAATACAAAAAGATACCAAGTAAAAACTTTATCTTTATGTTAAAAAACGTTTTTTTTAATTTTATCAACGAATTGTAATCTTAACACCAGAATATTCGTTTAGTAAAAATCGATTTGCTGGCATCTAGTACTGTTATTAATCTATCCCTAAATTAATACAGTGAAGCTAATTATTAGTATACATGGTCAAAATATATTATTAATATAAATGGTCAAAATATAAAGGTTAGACACATCAAATTTCGACCAAGTTATCATACGATAATTTCTCATATTTTAATTACCGTATCGTCGAAGAAGACTACTTTCACAGTCCCATGATCAATAACCCATTGTCGGTCGAATTTCAATCAATGATGAACCAAATGCTAAAGGTTTATTTAATTTAAGTATTTTAACAGTTAGATTTTTTTTCTGAAAACGTATTTAAATAAAGTAATATGAACGCGTCACTTTTTTGAGGCTTAGCTTGAATTTCAAAACATTGATCTAACAATAAATAGATCGACTTATTTGGTTAATTCTTCCATCCTCTCATCCTCTACAGACAATAAATAGATCAACTTATTTGGATCAAATGAAGATTATGTTTCCATTTTATTGCTATCAATTTGGTAACTCTACCTTTAACGAGGAGAATGTCAATGATTCTCAGCTAGGAAGAAAAATTTTTTGAGAAGGGATCACAAAGAATAGTGCACTTAAGTGATACAATCGCCTTGGGTGCTGTTAGCTTAGCCATTTTTCTCAAGGGGAGAGAGAGTTTAAGAGGGAAAGGGAGAATACGGCCAATACTTAGAGATAAACTCCGAGGGAAGAATGATAATCGCCCACAATTGCCTCAAGTATGTTTTGATCACCACTGTTGAGATCAAGGTGGCTGGGAACAAACCACGAGTCTATGAGGATGATGCAACGATCAGAGGTTGGGGGTGTAGCACCAAGTGGAAAAGACGAGGAATTTGAATGGTAAGATGGACATTTCCATCATTTTCAACCACATTCTGTTCGGCTACAACAAAAAACTCTTACCACACGAGCAATAGAATTTATGCATGCCACCGTCAATGTAGAGGTGTCAGGAAGATTTGATGCAGACGAAGTTAACAAAAGTCCTACATGAGTTTTAAAAAAGTTGACACTAGCATTGAAACAGACAGAATCCGCCAGCTTACCACCAGATTTATGCGCAAAGCCTGAGAAAAACATCAACTTACCATCCTCCCATGCTCCCGCTTCCCTCATTGCTGCGCCAAGATCCAGCAGTTTTTCCCCAACTGTTTCCTTCATCAGCCGCAGCTGGTGCATCTTCAGACTTTTCCCATGTTCCCTCCACTTTGAGATCTTTGGCTTGTACTGGCTGGCTACTCCAAGCAGAAAACTGACTGCTGTTGAATGCATTAGCATTACCCCATCCGTCAACAAAGTTTCCTTCGTCATTGTTCCTGCCAGAAGAGAAAAACCCAGCTTGAGGACCCCGACCACCAGCACCATTATTGTTTCCAAAGTTGCTTCCCCGACCTCTACCTCTACCTCTACCTCTACCTCTACCATGCTGACCACCGTCTAAATTGTCATGACTTCCAAATCTTCCACGACCAAACCCCCTGCTCTCCTCAGAATCATTCATGTGGTTCCATTGTCTCTGTTGATTGCCACCAGCATCATTGTTTTGTCCCCTACCACTTCCCCAACCTGCATCAGAATCACACCGGCGATTCCATTGCTTCTGTTGATCACCAGCAGCAGCATCATTTCCACCCCTTCCTCTTCCCCAACCAGATCCCCTGCCACCGTCATAATCATTCCTGGGCTTCCATTGTCTTTGTTTATCACCTCCAGCATCATCATTTCCTCCCCTTCCTCTTCCTCGACCAGATCCCCTGCCACCATCAGAGTCATTCCTGGACTTCCATGGTCT
Organism: Kaempferia elegans; assembly: GCA_037974815.1. Lineage (NCBI taxonomy): Eukaryota > Viridiplantae > Streptophyta > Magnoliopsida > Zingiberales > Zingiberaceae > Kaempferia > Kaempferia elegans. Next base: position 7,509 of record JBBPFQ011101089.1, on the reverse strand, counting down.
TTGTTGATCACCACCAGCATCAACATTTCCTCCCCTTCCTCTTCCCCAACTAGATATTGGATATCCACCCTGACCCATTGGTTTCGCCAAGCTACTATTATTTTGGTTATTTTCAGTGTCCCAATTGTTATGGCCTCTCCCTCTTCCCCTACCAAAGCCATAACCACCGTCGCCAGATTTTTTCCAGCAATCGCTACCAGCTTCTTCACCAAAAGAATTCCTTCTATTCCAGTTACCATTTTCACTATGTTCAGAAGATCTTGCTTGGTCCCAACCTATTGTTTCAGTGGCATTTGAAGAATCTTTTGCTTTTTCCCAGCTGCTAACTTGGACAGTAGAATCTTTGGCCATGCCTGCCAAAGGTAGAGGAGCAGCCCAACTGCTAGTTTGATCCTTGCTAGGAAATGTTGATGATTCCTTAATTTGTCTTGAATTACATACCCAATTATCAACATCATCTATCTTCTTCTCTTGATAATTAGTTTTGCCCCAGCAATCTCCTGCAATTTTACTTTTGCCCGTAATGTCCCAAGAATTTGATTTATCAGGGCCATCTTCTGGGTTCCAGTTACTGACTTTATCCAAACTGACATCTTTTGGGTTTTCAGCACTACTTTCAGCTAAATCCCTGTTAGGAATACCAGAACTCTTTCTTAAATTATCAAAGTCCTCATCAGCCCTTGCTTTATCCCAATTTCCTGAAAAAAAAAACTTGAGCATTAAAAAAAAATTGAAAATCAATATCATTCATAAACCTTTGAATGTTTCTACTCAACCTTCTGTTTTTGTTGTGGAGGCGTTGATGCATCCAGAAATTAGCTTGGTATCCGAAGCTTTTACTGTGTTCCATCCAGGCTCATCATCATTCTTACCATCTCCTCCAGACCATTTATCTTTTCCTGCACTTTTCTCATTTGCCCAAGTAGACGTTTGATCCTCTGCAATGGATTCATTGCCACGACTCTGCAAATTCTTCCAGGCTGTAGTCTGAGAATTACCATTATCTCTTCGCCAGCTATGAACCTGAGCACTAGTATCTGCCCCATGAAAATCATCCCTACTATTTCCAGACTGTCCATAGTGTGCTCTACCTCTAGATCTACCTTCTTCCATACCAGAAGACCATGTTTGCTCATTATCAACTTCATTAAAACCACCACTTCCCTTTGAACCATCTCGACCTCTTCCTCTTCCTCTTCCCCAATTACTTTGAGTAGTCCCATCAATATCTCTTTGTTGGTTAGAATTCTTCCCATAGTTATTACGTTCACCATCTTCATTTTTCTCCCAATCTATTTCCAACGAAGATGTTTGAACCCAATTAGTGTTCTTGTTCGATCCACCAACCTGACATCCATTTCCACTATCCCAATTCACTTTTTCAGCTTTAGCAGAGCCCCAAACATCAGTGACTTCCACCTGTGGTTTTACAATTTTGCCCCAAGAATCCTCTTCAGACCCTACCTTTTGTTTTTCATGTAAACTTTTATCAGATTGTGTCCAACAACTAGCAGAAGCATCACATATCTGATCCACTTTTGCTTGAGAATTTGTGGGTTTGCTCCACACATCTTCACTATTCACTTTCCCTTTGTTGTCCCAGGAACATGCATTACTTTTTCCTCCAGCATAATCGATGGGAAGTTTTGACTTCTCCCATCCATCAGTATCATTAGTCTGATCATGACAACTTTCATTATTTCTTTGAGGTTTTGCAGCTTGAATCCAACAATCATTATCACTACTTTCTTGCACTTTACTGTCCCAGGAACACGCACTATCCTTTTTAGCACCTTCCATATTCCAGCTTCCTCCAGCATTATTGGTAGAAAGTTTTGACATGTCCCATCCAGCTGTTACATTGTTATTATCATTGCAGCTATGATTGATTTTTTCTTGAGATTTTGCAGGTTGGCTCCAAGCATTATTGTTATTCAAACTTTCTTTTCCTTTGCTGTCCAAAGAGCATGCATTTTCCATTTTAGCACCTTCCATATCCCAGCTTCCACCAGCATTACTGATGGAAATTTTTGATATCATCAGATCATCTGCTACAATACTGTTATCACAAGTTTGGCTTTTTTCATGAACACGAGAACTAGATGACTTTCCCCAACCATCTTCTGTTTGGACAGCACATGTCACTTTACTCCAAGAATCAGTTCCAAGTTCTTGACCAAATTAGAATTACAAGGGCATAAATATTTAAATTTTAAAGAACTAAACAGACACAAATATAAAGGATTGCTTCTTCTTTCTCACCAGGGAATGAGTCTGTTGCTTTACCCCATCCATCTACAGCTTCACCAGAGCCACATGCCTGTTTAGCTGTGTGCACTGTACTAGCCCAAGGATCAGATTTCTGTCCTTCATCTGTTCAATATTGGAGCATTAAGCCAATAAACATCAAGTATAAATAAATAAAATTAAACTAGGGAGAGAATTGGCTCAAGCCTACCGCTGTTAGGAATAGGTTGTTTACCCCAGTTGTCCATTGTGTTACCAAAGTCATTTGTATCATTTTTAATCATAGTTCCCAGTTTATTTCCCCAAGGATCCTCTTCCACTCCTGCTTATGACATGCAGAAACAAGAACAATTACTTCATGTTAAATGCAGATGAATATTTTAGAGTAAACAAAAGAAATTAAAAAAAAACAACTTATATCAACAAGTCATAACAAAATTTAAACTTACATTTATTCCATTCACTAAAGATACACTTTATACCAAAAAGGTCATACACAACTAAAAATTTGCACAACAATATATGCAAGATGAGAAAATCAATAATAGTGATGCAATACTTTTGTTAAAACGAGTACATAGAAAAGATAACACAATTGTTGATTGTTTCAGATTTGTCATTAAACATTAATCCTAGTTACCTTTCAATCGGAGTAAAAATAGCACTGCATTTTTAACCATGAATACAGATGTTGCAGGTTCCAGTTGACCTAGATTCAGTCCAATACATTGCCTATTGCAGCAACGCCTGACCACTTTCTGGGACTTATATGAATCAGCATATGTGTCATTAAAAATAAAAGGCAGCCAGGCTCTTGTACCAGGATTAATTTGTCCACGTAATTAACCAGAAGCTAAATTAATAGCTTCAGAAAGATAATTGGCATTGACAAAATATTAAGTGCCAGTAAGAATAAAAAGCAGCCTTGTCTAATTAAACTAGTATAATGTAATAAGAAAATACAGATACCTTTCTGTGAGTAAATAATTCCAGAAATAAACATGTCTAGTTAAAGATTCAGGAACAATTTCATTATAAACAAACTCTAAACGTGCAATTCACAGTATGAAATTCAACTTCAAATCCTTCAAAATAACCAAGCATTTGAATCTCATCTGGGATCAAATTTTAAACATCAAAGTTTAACTATATATGTAAAAAAGCATAACCATCAATCTACACTAACTTTTTAACATACAATTGAGCTTGCCAAATTGAAACATCATTCGTCAAACTTGTGGTGGACAAAATCATCACATATTGACATAATTTTGTAAAAATTGGAGCAAAAAAACCCAGAGATGATGATTACAAGTTTCATTTTAGTCAAAAAATCTGTAACAAATTAAGATTAGGCATAGAGGTGACAATTGGGCTGAGCCACCTGTGGAGCAGTCCTACACAGCACAGTACATTAAATATTTTTAATAATATTTAACAATAAATATCATTTTTAATAATATTTTTTTTAATCTTTTAGTATTTTTAAAATAAATTTAAAATATTTTGAAAATAGTTGGACTGGCAAGCCCAGGACAACACTTATGGGCTGATGTTCTGGCCGGGCTACTCATTGGACCATTTGGTCCATCCAAGGCACCTAACGAACATGCCCAACAAATTAACACTCTAGTTAGACTGAGGTAGATCTTATTTGAGTAAATACTTCAAGGTTTGCATAATATCTACCTCCTACTCACTAATCAAAGATTTTGATGATAGGCACAACCTCGGTCATATGCAAAGCATGAAAATCACTCTGTTACACAGCATCTAAATCTCATCTATAGAAGATGAAAAAGTAGAATAAGACTTAAATTAAGTGCGAGGAAAACCCCAATTATAATGAACAACTAACTATTTGAGCACAAATGTATCTGCAGATGGTCTCATTATAGTCAATTGCATGGTACTTCCAAAATTCATAACCCGTCAAAGAAAACTAAAATAAGTGTAGTGAAATGCACCTTATATAAGCACAAGCTAGTTAATCAATGTACCTTTCTTATTATCCGCAATGCCTGTCTGAGTGGGGGTAGAAAAGGGCTGCCAAGAATCCCTGAGAAAAATACAGCATGAAAATGAAACGAGGCTGTCTTCTGCTGTTTCGCATGCAATATTGTTGGCTAAATAAAAATCACCATGCCATATAGATGAAAAGCATACAAAAGTTAGATACTTAAAGGAACTCTAAATGGCACAACACATATCCTTGTGTTTTGCATGAATTTTTTTGGGCAAAAAAAAAAAAAAAATAAATAAAAACACGAATGAAACAGAGGGAAAAATCATACAAAAACCAAGAATGCTTAAAAGAAAATCTAAAAGGGACTGAAAACAGGTTATTTAGTAATGGAAAATTTGGCAAAAAAGCACGCCTACTTATCATCACCCTTGATAAATGTTCCATTAGTAAAACTAATCTCCACATTAAGAACACACGTTAAACATAGAGGGTTCACTCAAAGTAATGGTTTGCCTCTTGTTATTGTAAGGACATACAAAGTTTATGGAGCACGAAATGATGCAGATGTGCATTCACAACTAGAGAACCAATATAGTGCGCCTAAATATTAACTTGCATAGTACACTTTCCCTTTACAAGTTACTTCAGAAGAATAGAAGATTACAGTGCACTGCATAGTTTGTGTCAGACCTTGTATGGCCAGCTAAATGAGTGAACAAACACTGCCCAATTATCAATGAATCCCACATACAATAAAGATAAAAATATAATAAGGTTAACTAACAATAGCTTGAGATGTTGAAGGCTTCAACTCAAGTTTGGCTCAAGCTCTTGGATCTTTTAACCACATGATTAGCTTAAGCACAGAACTATTTTTGAGCATTTTTCGTAACTTTTAGTGCACAAAATCTCTCCAAAAGCTTACATAGTCCCAACCTTAGACCCAAAGTCCTAAAAAATGTTCTCAAATATGAACATTGAACTCCAACGGTCATATTTTCAATCGACTAGAAAAAGTTTCTAGTTGAATGATCATCTTTCCAATGCTTCCAATCAACTGAAAATTATTTCATTCAACCAGACAAGTAAAATCTAATAATGCAATATACAAATAATGTTATTTATAAATATAAAAATAATAAATAATAAAATAGATTATAACCAATAATAAAATTATATTTTTAATAAAAGTTACTCAACAAAAAATGGAATACAAATATATATTTTTTGAATATATTATTCTTTAATATTCAATGTCATAAAAGGTAGAATTTTTAGAAGTTTTAGAATCACTCCATAATACTCTCAATCTGCAATAACCTCTATCAATCCACAATAATGTCACTCCATCGATAGTGAGTAAGAGAAACATGAGTGAAGAGTTAAGTCTAATCAGTGAGGGCAAGGTTGAGTGAGTCATCCTAGATCTTGTGGTAAATTTAGACATGCAACAAGGCCAAGCAAATTAAGAGAGTGACAAAGACCCACTTCCTTGCAAGTCTCTAAGAATCGAATTGCGGTGAAAGAGAAGACTAAATCAGTCAATTTTTCAAAGTCATCTCAAAGTAATCAAATTTTAACACAAGTTATGCATTTTGCCTATCAATTTGATCAAATTTAATAGATTTCATTAATTTTCTAATGTAATTTAATTAGTTTGTGGCTAAATTTTTTTGAATATGTACTTTTTCTAAATTTCTCTTAAATTTTTATAACATAGTATGCACAAAGCCAACTCTTATAGACATATACAAGAAACATTTCAAGTGATCTGAAAAGGGGTTTTCCAACTACATTGACACTAACTCGCATCCATGGGACACTTAAAAATTTAGGAAGGTATAATCATATTATGATTTTGACTTCCCATAGTTATAAGGCTTCTCCAAGTTAATTTGCAGTTAATCACAATTTTCCATTTCAATGAGACAGATACAAGGGGTGCACCCCCACAAGCAAAGCATATTTGAGTATACTAATTCCTCATCAACATCAATGTTCTAAATGGCAGCTAAGGCGGACATGAACCGCACCGCTTTTGTCGAAGGCAGCATTTTAAGCGATCAAAGACGACGTAGGTTAAACTCACCTCCTTTTACCACCAACCACTGCCATTGTTGTCACCCTCCACCACTGCCATCGCCAGTTATCGTCATTGGATTAGGCTTTTATATATTTTGGATTGAATTCTCACCTTGGAGCTCGCACGGCGCGAGGTGTTGGTGCGCCGTGACACGTCCAAACGCGTCACCGGGCTCGACGATAAGTCTAGACCCATTGTGCAAGCTCAAAAACAGGCCTAGATGCATCACTGGAACCCAACGACGTGTCCGGACCGTTGCGTGACACGATTCGAAGCCGAAACACCAAACAAAAGTTAAGTTTTTTTTTTTTAACTTAGGGTTTAATTGATTAATAATTTGAATCAACTCCCAATTATGATTGGAATAGTTTAAATAGATTTAATTAATGTCTAATAAAATTATCCTATATATATATATATATATTAAAAATTATTATTTTTATATTTAAAAAACAGATTAAATTTTTTATTTTTAGTTATTATATTTAGATTAAGCTTTTTTATTTATAAAAAATCAACAGCGGTCATTGACCGCCCTGCCACTGCCTACTATCATTTACAATACCGATCAACATCCATATTTGTCCCAAGCAATTGGGGTTGACTACATAAATTTCAGCACTCCATTAAGCTATATGCAGTATGTTAACTGCTCAGGCTATATCACTAATATTCAGAAAAATAAACATTATAAAAGGATATCCACACTAACCTATCAAATGAAGGCACCATAGATTCCCATGAACTTTTCTCTGCTTGCCTTGATGTTTCTCCAGATGTACCAGCTACAAAATCAACAAGCATTTCAACATTTGTACTTATGCAATATGATAAAATACTTCTTGTAATCTCAAAGGCATAAACAGTTAGAAAGGAGAATTAAAAAACAAGCAAAACAAATAGCTGCTTTGACTTTAAGGTAGCGTTTGGTTGGTGGGTTTAGGAATGAGGGAATGAAATGATAGTGTTTGGATTGTGGGTTTGGGAATGACAATTTGAAAATGATTTCCAAATTTATAGGAATCACCAAACCCATATCACTTAGTGGGTTTAACTTTCATTCTCATTCTCATTCCTCCATAAAAATGTTTAAAAAAAAAGTAAAAAAGTTTTTTAAAAAATAAAAATTTAAAAAATCCTTCAACAAATATTTTTAAAAAAATAAATTAAAAAATTTGTAAAAAGTAAAAAGTTAAAAAAATAAAAAAACAAA
>JBBPFQ011100984.1:0-10082 GCA_037974815.1 Kaempferia elegans | reverse complement strand
TAGAACAAAAAACAAGAACACTGTAGCAAGTAACTAACACAACATATTGCTACAGTAGAAAAATAAATAAAAAAATAGTGACGGAGCACTGCTATAGTGAAAATCGAGCAGTCACAGATTTAGAGGCGGAGAGCATATCATCTCTCTCGTTATATATATATACCTCTTTGTTAGCTTGCACACCTATGTTGGACAGCAAGCTATCCCTCCCTCTCTCTATATATTTATATGGCATAGATGGTAAGTGTATGATATTCTGTTTGAATTTGGCAATGGTCGACCCTAGGGTTTCACCGCCTGCAGAGACCCCACCATACGCTTGCCACGTGCTCCTGTTAAACCTCCCTCCATGTGACATTGTAGGGGAGCCGTTGTCCCCTCAGGGCGGTGCGATGGTTAAGACATGGGAGGTTGTCACATGATCGAAACTCAGCGCGTCCGAGCATGCCTTGACCATTTGCATTAATGGTTAATAGCCACCTGTGATTTACCTCCTTTGTGTTAGCTTAGGGACGGATCAACGGGGGTGTTGGAGCCAGTGAACCACCTTTTGCCGCATTGTAGGGGGTCATTTATGTTAAATTTAACCTCTGAATCCATTACACTGATATTCAGAAGAAGAAAAAAAAAAATCCTAAGCAGCATACACAGCTCATAACACACAGAATGGCCACAATTGTATGGAAATGAAATACAGTCACACAGAGTTTGAAGCATAACATCCTCCAATCCATGGATTCAAGAAAAATGAGGCTCATAAATGCTGGGAATAGACTTGGCTCGAATGAGCTGCTTGAGGAGAGCCTTCTCCTCTTCAATTTTCTTCTTCTCGTCCAGAGTGTTCGGTTTGACCTTTCTCTTTTCCTCGAGAATCCATTCGAAGAGCTTTCGTTGCTCCTGCTCTGTGATCGGAGGCAGAACCTCAGTTGGAGGTGTAACGGTTGCAACCCTCGTTTTCTTATCAGGGGTTACAGGTTCAATTGTGACAGGAGCAGCAGGAACCATTTTTGCAGCTTCTTCACCCTCCTCCTCAGATGGCTCTTTCTTTGATGTTCTCAAGAGGACATATACTGCACAGAAAGGATTTGTTGAGTTGGAGAAGACGATGCAAGAACAACAATTTCAGATGTTCTAACTGTGGGCAACATCTTATCCACCATTGAAGAAGACCGCTAAAGATAGAACATTATATTTTCAAGCAACCATTGCCGTGCCGACAAGTTGAGGTGGCTCAATAATCAAGTGGATCAAAACTCCTTAGTCACCAACAACCATGAATCTATCAAAATTGTTTAGTTCCATCATCTTTAGTTAGAATTCTCATTTCCAACCCATCTCTAGCTCCTTAAATAGACCACCAATCAGAAAGAAAAAGTTATTAGGTCTCTAAAGTTTGATATGGAAGCTTTTGTACATTAGAACTAAGAAAAGATTAGGCTGGGATACCCTGAAGGTGTTACTAACAATAGCCAAGGAATTTAAAAGTAAAATACTAAACCATTTAATTTTCAGGATCATACATCTATATTTTTCCAAAACTAAAACAAAAACAAAATGCAATTAGGATGATGGTTGCACCAGTTCATAGTCAAAAGACCCAAAATTATCTCACAAAGTTGCACAAGTTGATAACAAAAACTAGCAGTGAATACCACAATGCTGCGTGATGAGTGCATATCTTGTTTCTTGCGTAGTAGCATTCACTGTCCCTTCCAACTACATTGAACTATGATGAGCACTTTGCAGTCTTGGTAACGAAGTGACGACAATGCAAAGAAAAACCAGACATTTGGAAACAACTATAACGGAGAAGATGTGCATCAATCAACCGTCTTATACATGAAGCCTCATCAAGGAGTCAGATAGGAATATGTAAATAATTCATGCTTACTGAGAGAAGTGAAGAACTGTTGAAAAAAGCCACCTTTCACTCTTCATATTAAACATTAGCATTCCGTGTGAAAGAGTTGGTTGCACAAGCCGCCAGCTACAATTCGTAAATATTTCTATGCATGAAACTCAAAATACCTAAGAACCACAAATTAGGGCTTCAGGTAATAATTGAGAACAATGCATTAAATCTACGGCTATCGGAAAAATTTCTTGTCTTAGAGTCTTTTAAATATAACTAGTGCTTAAATCTAGATAGATTTCGATACAAACAGGTACACTGAAGTACTAAATCAAGCTTAATCATATCGCAAAATATTTGATGATGACCAAATAAAATCATGGCAAAGAGGAAAAGAGGAAAGCAGCCAAACCATTCCAGTGACCGGATTCTTCGATGAACACGAAAAGAATAATAAATAAATAAAAGGCCACTTTAACAGTGAACAAGATCCGCTTAAGAGATCAAACCCAGCATCGCCATGGATCGCCCGAGGAGGATCCGACTCCCCTAGATCTTGTTATGAGCAGAAAAGAAGGCGTTTAGATTGCAGACGGAGAGGTGAGATAGAGAAAAAAACCTCCGACGGCAAGATTAGCGGCGAGAAAGAAGCGCAGGGATCGGCGAAGGAATCCCTTCTCTGCTGCCACAGGCGGCGACGGAGGGTTAGGAAACGCCGGCGTGACGGCCATGGCGTGAACGATTCGGGTTTGCGATGGGCGGAGCAGCTTTTGACGGTGGGCCTTCTTCCGCGACGGATCTTATCCAATGCTAGCTTCATTTTCAAACGTAAAGTTGACGTATCGTATCAGAGTCTCTTGCAAGACTTTTTGGAGAGGATCCCAAAAACATTCTTTTTTAATAATTAATATTTTGGCAAATTGGCAGCAGCTGATTTTGAATAAAAATTACATCTTAAATTAATTATTTTATTTTATTTTATTTATAATAATTCAAATGTCACGGCTAATTCTGAAAGTATAGAACCTACGTTTGTTGGGCCTAAATTCTCATTTAAAATTCAAATTTTATTTTCTTTTTATTCTTTTACATATTTTGTCACTGTACCACACCGTGAAGGCTAAATCTACCTCAGGCTAAAAACACTTAGAAGAGCTAAAACATGATATCATTCACCATTGATTTGTAAATTGACAGAATTCTACAGAAGAGAGTTTGGCATAAGTTGCAGAGAGATCAACATATTAAGCGAGAGGAAAGTGTTTTGGTAGTTTCATGGAAGGAACTAGTGTTCCCACATTACATATGTACAACCTAAAGTAGTGACCAGACGACGGTGCAATGGTTGCCAATGTCTTAGGCAGTAGCAGCTGCATCTTCTTCAGCCATTTGCGACACGGGAAGAAGGGTGCAGATCAGGTTTCGGTCGCCGTACACATTATCGACACGCCCTGTTAAGTAAACCACAGCAAACACTGGTCACAGTTTGTTTCTCTTGATGCCAATCAAAGAGATGACTGGGTAATCAAGTACCTGTAGTCGGCCAGAACTTGGCGCCTCGGAGCCAAGCCGCAGGGAAAGCTGCATACTCCCTCGAGTAGGGTTTGCTCCAGGTGTCAGCCATTAGCAATGAAGGAGGATGAGGAGCGCCCTACAGATAACATTTGTGTTAATATCAATCTTAAGGGAGAAACGATTACTCAAAATGCTCTGATACCTTCAAAACATTGTTGTTAATATCAGCTTTTCCACCCTCAATCTGTGCAATTTCTTCCCTGATCGAAATAAGGGCATCGCAGAACCTGTCTAACTCTGCCTGAAGGTATGAACGCCATTGCTTAAAGTGATGGCCTATAGGATACATTTGAGGAAGCAAGAAATGGTAGTAGATTGATACCTTGCATTCACTCTCTGTGGGTTCGATCATGAGTGTCCCTGGCACTGGCCAAGACATCGTTGGTGCATGGAATCCGTAATCCATTAGACGCTTGGCAACATCTTCAGGCTCGATACCAGCTGTAGTCTGCAATGGTTCAAATTTATAAATATCAGAACCAAACGTATTTTACAAGTTCGTATGGATGGCAATAAGTTCATTTTAAGAACCTTGAACCCCCTCAAGTCTACTATGAATTCATGAGCAACGGTTCCATTGACTCCTCGGAAAAGAATAGGATAATAGTTCTGCAGTAAATATAAAATGGTTAGAGAGTCTAAAACAGAATGGCTGAAACAAATATAATTTGGAAAAAAAAAATGGTTTTTAGTCTTCATCAAGTTTCTTTACATTTCCTAGTAGAGTTTCAACTAAAATCAGCACTCTCTGAAGGACATGAGCATTCACACGGCTTAGAGCTAAATAGTGAATCAAAAGTTACCTCGAGGCGCTTTGCCATGTAGTTCGCATTGAGTATCGCAATCTTTGAAGCTTCGGTTAATCCCTTGGAACCCATCATGGCTATGTATGTGTATGAAATTGGCAGAATGAGTGCAGATCCCCATGGTGCTGCAGAAATTGCACCAAGTGGCTGGGCATTCTCAGGGGGAGGTATCCCACCAGTAGGCACCTAAGGTCACAAAAAAGAGGGAATCAATCAAATATAGAATATTATAAAACAACACAAAAACACAAATCCCTGTTTTTTTACTCAGATGTCATCAAGAGAATACAGACAACAGAGATGAGACATAGAAAACGCAGTGTCTCAAACAACTGTGCAACAATAATACAAAGTCCATGTTGCAAGCTGAAAAATGCATACCACGGGGTGTGATGGTAAAAATGGAGCCAAATGCTTCTTCACTCCAATGGGTCCCATTCCTGGGCCACCTCCGCCGTGTGGGATGCAAAATGTCTTGTGGAGGTTAAGATGGCAGACGTCGGCTCCAATAAAGCCTGGACTAGTGAGGCCAACCTGAATAAAACATAAGAATTGACGTTAAGATTTGCAACTTCCAGAAATACATACTGTCAACACCTAAGAAGGCACGTATTAATCCCAATTGATCCTTTTTTATGCATTACGAGACGGAGCTAAATTTCTATCTTAGTTTCTAACATACTACATTAAAAGTAACTAATTGAAGTTCAGAATAGAAGGCTTCACCAAGAAAAAAAAAACTAAACTACTGGGCCAAAATGATCAAACTCAAGATAGTCATATTGTTTTGACTTATCGCCATTTTTTCAGATGTCAAGGAAGAAAGTTATCTTAAGAGCAATTTAGCAAAAGGAGAATTATCAATCCTCATTTTACAAAATAACTTAAGTAGACTTCCAAAACATGACTGAATTGGAATAATAAGTAGGGCAATGCATTGTCACGCCATGAGCTATGCACAATGATCCCAACTGTGCATTTGCCTAGAAGCCATTGGCCAAGGCATTTAGCATACAGTTTATCTACAACTGCATTATATTAATTTCTAGATAATAGAAGCTCGAACAACTGGCTTCAGGGCATCCAAGGATTGAATGACTGACCTGAGCATTCATGTTAGCACCATCCATGTAAACCTGTCCACCATTGTCATGGATAATCTTGCAAATTTCATCAATGCCTTCTTCATAGACTCCATGAGTAGATGGGTAGGTAACCTGGAGCGAGACAAATCAATACGTGAAGCACAAATATAATAAAATAAAATACTTCTGATAGATGCTAGAATTAAATCCTCTTAATACCTAATATTACAACATGCAAATTAAGGGCACATCTTTCTTACCATCAGAGCAGACAAATTGTTCTTGTTGGCCTCAGCTGCTTTTCTTAATTCTTCTATGTTAATATTACCCTTGGAATCTGTTCCAACAGCAACAATCTTCATTCCGCACATAGCTGCACTTGCCGGATTTGTCCCATGAGCAGAAACAGGAATGATGCAGACATTACGATGGCTATCTCCTCTTGACTAAAAGATTTTACCAAGGAAGCACATAAATGATAAAATCTAAATCTTAATAGTTAATTTCTTAACTTAGTTGTCTCAACTTCCAGATGACATACAAGATGGTAAGCACGAATGACCATGAGCCCAGCATATTCACCGGCGGCACCAGCATTTGGTTGCAATGAGAAAGAATCAAATCCAGTGATTTTACACAGAAGCCGACCAAGATCATCAAACATTTCCTGTCACAAACCAAACAACAAGGGTAAGTAGAAAGTTGGGCTCATACTTCAGACAGGATAGAGAAAATAAAATACATATTACTTGGTATCCTTGAGTCTGGTCAGTAGGGGCAAAAGGGTGAAGATTCGCAAAGTTAGGCCAAGTCACAGGCATCATCTCTACAGTAGCATTCAGTTTCATTGTGCAAGATCCAAGAGGGATCATACTGTGGCATAAAGAAAGATCTTTGGATTGTAGCTTGTGGAGATACCGCAGTAGCTCATGTTCTGTGTGATACCTGAAGAATAAAGAAAAGGAAAGAATAAGTGTGAATAAACTCTATGAGGCAATTAATTGAAGGGGAGTTTTGGCGAACGGTAAAGTTGTTGCCATGTGACCTTAACTTGAGGTCACGGGTTCGAGTCACATAAATAGCCTCTTGCAAAATGCAAGATAAGAAAGCTACATACAATTGACCTAATGTGGTCCGATCCTTTTCTAAGACCCTGCATTAGAGGGCGCTCCGTGCATCGAACTGCCCTTTAAACTCTATAAGGTAACTAGCTTTTAGAGAAATTCTAAATTGCATACGAGTTAAAGATTTGGTGTGTCAAAAATGGACTTTCTCTGACAAGACCCTTTGGAATAGATATCTGTATTTCTGGAGCTAGTGACTCTGCAGTGAAGTTGATCTGAGAATTTCAACCAAAATTAGTTACGTCATCGGTGTGAAATATGAAACTCACATAGGAAAAAGTCTTTTCTCTGTAGATACTTACAGGCTTGCCGCGGTTAAAAACTTTGAGAAGCCTATCAACATCCTCAATGGTTGTAGTCTCATCAAAGGACACAGTTATCTGAAAATATAGAAAAATTATTTAAGGATTTAATATATAGAGTATGTTGCATACTTATAGCTAAGTGTCATATGTTCAACTAACAGATTTGATGATACAACATACCGTTTTGGAGTTGACAACCCGGAGATTAATTTCATTCTTGCGGGCCTCTTCAGCAATTGCATTTGCATCAGAAGAATGGACTTTTACTGTATCAAAGAATGGAAGGTCTTGAACAGTCACAGTCCCTAGCTTCTTTAATCCAAGTGCAAAGGCTCCAGCAAGACCATGGACCCTTTGGGCAATAGCTTTGAGGCCTTCAGGGCCATGGTAGACAGCATACATTGCGGCCATGTTTGCAAGCAATGCCTGTTACACAGTTCAAGATTTGCATTACAATAAATATATTAATAGATGAAACATGTAAAACAAGAACAAAAAGAAAACCACAAACAATTAATCTGAATAATTATTTTCATGAATGAAGGTTTGCAATCATGTTAAGTGAAATGGAACAAATATTAATTTATGGGAGTAGCTAGAAGAGATTTGAAACCTGAGCAGTGCAGATGTTGCTGGTGGCCTTGTCTCTCCTAATATGCTGCTCCCTTGTCTGCATTGCCATCCGCAGTGCTGGCTTGCCGGTGGAGTCAACACTGACTCCAATGATTCTTCCGGGCATCATCCTCTTATACTCCTGCGACGTCGCCAGGAAGGCTGCATGTGGACCACCGTAGCCCATCGGAACTCCAAACCTCTGTGCAGATCCAACGACGATGTCGGCCCCGAGCTCACCCGGGGGCTTAAGCAAGGTCAGTGCAAGCAGGTCTGTCGCCATCACCACCTTGACGCCGTGAGCGTGCGCATTCTTGATGAACTCCCCGTAGTCCAAGACCTCGCCTTCAGTGCCGGGGTACTGAACAAGGACTCCGCACACATCGTTTGACCTGTAATCGAAGTCCTTGAGGTCGGCGACCACGACCTTGATATCGAACCCGTCGGCCCTGGTCTTGCAGATGTCGATAGTCTGTGGGTGGCAGTTCGAGGCGATTATGAAGGTCTTCTTCTTAGCCTTCTGGATGTTGTTGCACATCGCCATGGCCTCTGCAGCAGCGGTGCCCTCGTCGAGGAGGGAGGCGTTGGACATCGGGAGGGCAGTGAGGTCGGAAATCATGGTCTGGTAATTGAGAAGCGATTCGAGGCGTCCCTGGGCTATCTCGGCCTGGTAGGGGGTGTACTGCGTGTACCACGCCGGGTTCTCCATGATGTTGCGGAGGATGACGCCGGGGACGAAGGTGTTGTAGTAGCCCATCCCGATGAAGGACTTGAAGACCTTGTTCTTGGAGGCGAGGTAGCTCATATGTTCGATCATCTCAGACTCCGTGAGTCCAACGTCGAACTTCGAGAACTTCATTCCGGGGAGGCGGATGGATTTGGGTACGGTGGCGTCGATTAAGGCTTCAAGTGAGGGGAAGCCGCAAGATGTCGCCATGGCGGATTGCTCCTCGGGCGTGGCGGAGTTGTGGCGGCGAGGAAAGGTGTCGGAGGGGCGGAGGGCTTCGACGGAGATGGACCGGGATTGGCCATTGCGGAACAAGGACTCGGCGGCGGCGGGCCGGAAGAGAGAATTTCCAGCTGGAAAGACCGAAGACGGCGCAAGCGAAGATATCTGGCGCGTGCCGGCGGGCTTCCCCGTCGACGACCTTGTCTGCGAGATCAAGCGCCGTAGAATCGCCCGACCAGCCAGCTTTCGCACGCGCTCCATCGTAAAACCTAGAAAACACCAACAAAGGTCTCCTCTTTACACCACACAAGATCAAATCTTTCCTCCGAATAAACAACAATCTCTCTGCCCCGCTCTTCTATAACACTCGAGAGACAAGAGGTGAGAGAGATGAAAGAGCGACAGCCACAGAGCTCTTCCTCTCCTCCGACTCCGCCTGCTACAATCTCGCTAACGCCCTTCCTTATATTTCGGCGACACCAAATCCTCAAAGTCACCATTTATAAGAAAGAAGGAAAAAAAATACCAACTTTTGAGGCTTCAGATCCGGATCCAACTCGAATCTGGGTGAGCAAGTAGGTGGCGAGCGGTGGTGGGGTTCAACCACTGAACAAAGCAAGTGGCAGCCATTGACGACAAAAGGCGACGAGGACGGCTGACGCAGAGCGACATGCGTGTGCGCGCTGCGTTCGAACGCATGAGGCGATATGCCTCGTCCGGAACGGGAGGCGGAGCGAGGGGATGGCGGATGGATGGACGAGGAGCGACGGGAGCCGAACGCCATGCACGGAACCCGTCTGCCAAAATGCCGAGCCGGAAAAAACCCAATTTAGTGGACGGGGGGGCGGGGGAGCAGTGGGGTGGTGGCGCGGCGAGTGAACGATCACAGGCGGCTTATCGCTTTCGAGAGCCGCACAAAGTTTGGGTGGAGGAAAAATCTTCCCGTGGTTTATCTCTGGATTGGGTGGAGCAAACCCAAGCGAGATCCGAACAAAATCCAGTGGTGGCGCACCATCGTAAAACAATCAAAAGGATGTGTCTTATTTTGGAAGAACATTTTCAATATTGCCCGTCAACTAACTTTGATAATTCTAAAAACATTCATCGTTATTTCCCTCCTTTCAAATTTTTTTATTTACCAAATATTTTATTAACACGTTCATATCAAACTTTTACATTATAAAATTTAGGATAATGATACTTCTAGATCTTCTCTGGTTTAAAAGTATTAAACTTTTACATTTTTAAATAATATAGGTTAGTCAACTAAGTTTAGCCAGAAAAATGTAAAAACTTTGAATCATTTCAAATTAAAATTAATATACTATTAAAAATTTTATTAATGTATTCATGCCTTTGGACCTAAATTCAATAATATAAATTGATAGTAGTGAATTTTTAAATTTGTAAATATTTGATAAAAATTGTCACAAATTTATTATAAGGCCTTGGTAATAAATAATATTCGCTAACTAACAACACTCCTAGAACTTTCCTATTTAAAAAATTTTAAATTTTGTAGGTTCATGAGTCCATGTGTCAATTAATTTCAATCGAAAATGACTTATGAACTCAGAGAACTTTGAATTACTTCAAATCAAAATCAATGCATTCTTATAAGCTTTCTTAATGTATTCACACCCTCAAGTATGAATTCAACGATGTAAATTAATAACAGTGATTTTTGGAACGTGTTGAGAAAAAATTTTAAATATGGAAAGAAAATTTTGAACGTGGAAAGAAATAAGGGTATAATGGAAATATGATACATGTT
>JBBPFQ011100875.1:0-10082 GCA_037974815.1 Kaempferia elegans | reverse complement strand
TTTTTATTTTAGAAAATACATTTGTTACGGTTTATAGTTGATGTCCTCTCGGGGTGATGCAGTGGTTATAGCATGAGAGGTTTGTCACATGAGGTATTGAGGTCGAAACTCAGCGCGTCTAAGCATATCTTCCTTATGTCATGGTTATTTGCACTAATGAATACTAGCCACTTATAATTTATTTTATTCCTATTGACTTAGGGACGGGCTGATGAGGAGAATCATCTTTTACCGTACGGAGTGTTCTGACAATCTTAAGGCCCATTTTAAACCAGTACGATCATAAATATTTAGGCCGCCTTGTTTCCATTTTGGGCCCATTTAACACTCCAAATCAACTCAAACTCCATTTCCTCTATCTTCTCTCTCTTCCTCTCTCGTTCTTCGTCTCCCCGCAGTTGTCGGCGACTTCAAATCGCTCGATTCCCTCGCTAATGGACGCCCTAAGGAAGCAGGCGACCAAGCTGAGGGAGCAGGTAGCTCGGCAGCAGCAGGTATTCTCTCTCTCTCTTTTCCCTCTCTGATCCTCCCTTCCCATCCAGCATTTCATATTAAGACATCGCTTTTTTTTCCTGCTGTCTGGTGACTGATTGATCGCCATTTCGTTGTCTTGTTCTGATATTTAGCTTTGACTGGTTAGATTCTCAACCTATTAAGGTTTCCCCTCTGCTGCCTTACACCTGCGCTTGTCTCTTTATTTTGTGGACGGTGTGGTTGTCGGCTAGTTACCTGCGTCTGATGGCATTGCCATCGGCAACTAGACTGATGCAATGTCTTCCTTGTTATTTTAAATTTTTTTTTTTGGGACTGTATTGTCAGGATCTATGAGAAAAGAGGCAAGTTTAATTTGCGGATCTTGTGCTACACTAGATGATCACATTTTTTTTGAGTTTTTATTTTAATTGCGGGATCATACCTGTCTCCTTGTCTGATTGATGTACTTTTTGAGATAGCTTTTACATTTTCCATGTGTGCGTATAATCCTTTGTGACTGAATATTGAATATTTAAGGTAAAACCTATCCTTTGTGCGTATAATCTTTTGGATTGAATTTGGGTCTCCAAACTTGTTTTTTCAGGAAATTGGTATTTAAGGGTATTTTCGATAGAAGTATGTTGTAAGTGAATTTCAGTTCAAGTTTAATGCTATCCTCAAAGACCTTTGGTGTTACGTTGCAGTCACAAAGTCTGACAAGTTTGAAATAGAAAACAAGATAGATTGAACAAGAGTTCAGAGATTTTCTGGACTGAGAAAGAGAAATACTCCGAAAAGGGGCAATTTGAATGATATTAGATTTATGGTGTATATCTTATTATGAAATTAAAGCAAAATGTATCTCATTAGTTAAATTATTTTTTTATATAATATAGTTGACACTTGAATGTTTTCTTTTTTGAGGGCACGATTTCATTAGTATCTCCTTAATAGTGGAACAATCACGAATTTTGGTATTGAAAATGACCAGCCTCTTGCACCCTACCCTATGAATTGAGAATCCTAAGCATTAAATCCTCAATGAATTTGTATGAGACTTCAACAATTTGATGGAAATGGAACATTAAACTGTGAATTACAGTACAGCATTACTACATTGCTATAGCATGAGAAGAAGTACAAGTTTAAATGTATATCTTCTTACCATGAACTTTGGTTGAGAATTTATTGCTAATAGAAAAGTATGCTAAATATTTGACATGAAGTAGTATGCAAAAATGTTTCTTCTTTTTTACAGACTTCTAGTTGGAACTTGGAATTGAGTATGCTTCTTATTGGTCCTCAAAATTTTGCTGTTGTATTACCCTATGGAAACTAAAAGGATTCTCTGTTGTAGAGTTGACCATAATCTTATCTACTCTTGCAGGTTGTTTGGAAGCAATTTGGAGGTGGTGGTTATGCAAGTAATGATAATATAGTTACAGATGAGGCAGAACTTGAGCTATATCAGAAACTAGAAAAATTATACGCTTCTACTCGCTCAAGCAAGGTTAGCCAATATCTATCAGCCCTTACTATTTCCTGTCTTCTACTTGTCTAACAACTCTCCATTTTTTGGCTTCAGCATTTCCAAAGGGATATTGTTCGTGGTGTGGAAGGTTTTATAGTTGTTGGTTCAAAACAAGTTGAAATTGGTAGGTTTCTGTACTTTTATTACTTTCGTTTTCCTTTTAATTTTGCCACCTCTATCTAATATTTTTCTGCAGGTTCTAAGTTATCAGAGGACAGCAAAAAATATGGTCTTGAGAACAGCTGCACTTCTGACAGTACATTATCAAAAGCTACATTAAGGTTTAGTCAAGCTCGTTCTGAAATGGAAAAAGAACGTGAAGTTCTATTAAAATCTCTTAGTACCCTGGTATGAATGATTGTTTATGTTATGCATTATATCATCTATTCCTTATATTTTCCTTTTTGGATTTAGGTGTTAGTTGGAATGTAAAAGAATCATAATTTTGGAAATTGTCAAGTATGAAACATGGTGTTATATTTTACTTATGAGGATTAGTCAAAGTGTACTCTGTTCTAGAATTTCTGATTCCAGGAAACCTCTCTTGCTATTAAATGTTCATTCATCCATCTTTTTTCATGTTCTATATGGCCCTTTGTGTTTGATAAATGTTTACAGCTTCTATAATCTAAATTACTGTTGGCTTATAGATTTTAAAATTTTCAGATCGTAGAGCCATTACGAGCAATGGTAGTGGGTGCTCAGTTGGAAGATGCTCGACAACTTGCTCAACGCTATGAGAAAATGAGACAAGAAGCTGAAGTTCAGGTACGAGTACTCGAGTAGCTCTTAGACAGCTCATGGTTGTTAAGTCCTACTTGGATTATACTATCTACATTTACATTCTCTTTGGCAACAAAATTCTACTTCTTGGGCATTATGTGTATTTGTAATCTTCTATACTATTGATCTCATTGCTTTGTTTTTTGGTATGTTACTTTGTTTATATGATACATGGTGTCACGTCTACACTTACATAGAGCATTGAAGTTTCGAAGCGTCAGATGAGATTAAGGGAAGGCCATGGCAATGTTGACAACAGTTCAAAATTGGAAGCTTCTGAAACAAAGCTGCAGGAACTCAAATCAAACATGGTAGTGTTAGGCAAAGAAGCTGTAGCAGCAATGACTGCTGTCGAAGCGCAACAACAGAGGTTGACCTTGCAGCGACTTATTGCAATGGTATACCTATGTCAAATTCGTTGTGAAACTTCTTTGTCTTATTTTAGAATTAGATATAACCTAGATAATTGGCGTTGAAGGTTGAATCAGAACGCAGTTACCATCAGAAGAACCTTCAAATCCTAGATCAGCTTGTTGGACAGGCAAGTGAATTTGCTTCAATTTTTACATGGAGAATGTTGTTTGTAGATGAAGTTTTATTTATTTGTTTTATTTTGACGCTTGGATTTGACTATCTTTGCATTTCATTTTCTTACACTTTTTATCTTATCACAGATGGTTTCAGAACGACAACGAATTGAAACGTCTCCAAGCCGAATGTTCACTGATTCTGTACCATCACCTCCATCATATGAAGAAGCCAGTGGAATATGGTCTTCCCAGACAATGGAAGGAGCAACTGATTCCATGGGATACTTCTTGGGTGAGGTCTGTCTCTTTCTCAGCCTCCCTCCCAGTTTAATATTGTTCTGCACTTGGTATGCATGTCGCTTGTCGACTAATGTTAGTTGAAATGTCAAGGTCGTGCATTCATACCAGGCTGAATCAGATTTCGAGCTGAATTTGTCAGTTGGTGACTTTGTCGTTGTGAGAAAGGTACCTGTAAGATTCTCTTATACATCATCTGCTTTTTTTTATTTTTGGTTCCTGCATCCTTACCTGTGTAATAAAATTAAGAACCAATATCAGTTGTTGCATGGCATTGGTAAGAATTAACTGAATAGTATTTCCATTGACAACTGGAAACAATTTTGTTTTGGCTTAGCATTTAGTATCATCGGAAGAATTTTCTTTTTTCATATCGATCAATTGAAGTTAATTCTTCTCTTACCCCTTCCTCAATAATTGGATCATAATTAAAGTATCAGCTACAATCGGCTCAAATAAACAGATTCGGTTCTTCTCTTTTATGTCACTTATTTCATTCTGCTTGCCATGAGGTTGGTGTGGGCAAAAACCCATTTCAATAGATACTCGACCCCATCTAACTCAATTTACGGAAGAATTTGGATTATCTTAGTGTTGGATTGGTTCACAATCAAAACACAAGATTTTTGACTTAGTAAAGGCAAAATATATAAAATTTAAGTTTAGCAATATAAGACGTAATGAGAGAATTGTTAAGATAGGAGATGATGATTTGTCACTAATTGTGAGCTTTAAATATTTAAGATCATTTTTACAAAAGGATGGAGAGATTGAGACATGTCTTATATAGAATACAAGCAAGATGGTTTGAAATGAAGGAGAGCTTTAAGTGTTCTTCGTGATAATAAAGTATCTCTAAAACTTAAAGTGAAGTTCTATAAAATGACAGTTAGACCTGCTATGTTATATTGAACTGAATGTTGAATTATAACTCGAGCATATGAGATGATGAGAGTTACAGAGATAAAGATGTTAGGGTGTATGTAAGGATATACGAGGATAGACAAGATAAGAAATGAGAACATTAGAGAAAGTGGAGGCTGAACCTATTGAGGAAAAACTCTGGACATATATTTAAGATGGTACGAACATGATCAATAAATGCTCCAGTTAGGTAGTTAGGTGATGTAAAACTATGACAATATGCGCATCAAACGAAGAAGAGAAAGATAAAAAAAATTTAGTAACGATAAAACAAAATAAAATTTATTTAAATATAAATGATGATATAATAGGAGATATAATTCAATAGCATAGAAGGATTCATATAACAGACCTCACATAATAGGTACAATATAATATATTTGGATCTTATGTGAGCTGGATTAGGATATATAATTTATTCAATACTAAAATACTCACATTGTAGATTACCCATATTATCCATCCTACAGCTAATTGGTAGTAGTAATTTACTATATGAAATTTGTATAGGCCAATAGATTGTAGTAATTCTGAAGGTGCATTTGGTTTGGGGTTATCCTTGATAAACTTGGTTATCCATCCAAGGTTATCAACGAAAACCCTGTTTGGTTTAGGGAATCAGCAATTCCTGAGTAATGATCCATGCCCGTCACGTCAACAAAAGGGGCATACAATCTGAAATCGGAAAACCTCCGAAAAATGAGGTTTTTTTTATTCTGGGGTTAACGAAATTTTTTTACCAAAAATATCCTCTGATATTTACACTTTGGGCCAAAATACCCCTAAAATTTTTATAACAAAAATTTCATTTTAAATTATAAAAACTAAATGAAAAATAAAACTATGTGATATTTTATTTAAAAATTAAAGTTGTATTTTTGAATATATATATATATATATATATATATTAGGAAAGTTAAAGTTAAAAAAAACGGAAAGTTCAAAAAGAAAAAATAATAATAATATGTATGGTTGGTTTTGTAACTTAGGGTAATACAATAAAATATTAAATTAGGTTATACATTAAAACTTTCAAACAAATAAATTTTTGTTACGTTACCTAGATTGAACTAAACAATATTAGGTTATATTTTATTCACGGAACCTTAGTTATATAATTACTTGGTAATTACATAACCAAGGTTATACATGATAATTCGAACCAAATGCACCCTAATAGTAATGACAGCGTAATATTAAAAAAAATTAAATCTTATAAGTTCGGTGTTGAATCCTCTACTTATTATATCACTTTTATATTTATGTCATATATTTAGATTTAGATTTATGTGACTGTAAATAGGTCTTTTGAAATCTTTAGATATGGTGTTTTAATTTCTAATATTTTTGTGATAATCTTAGTAATTACCTCAAACTTGTTGTGACCTAAAAACCACTAACCACCAAACCCAATTCAACTTGGGTTGGATTAAAGCTATTGTACTTGGTTTTTATTACGATCTTGATTCAATTTTTTTCTTGACCTATATTGGAAAATCATTTTTGTTTGCTTGATAATACAAAAAGTAGTGTGGATGAATAAAAGCTCATTTATATTTGTTTGATAGTAAAATTATACAAAATAAACAACACTAATGAGTTTTGAGTTCGGGTTTCTAATGATCATGAACAAAGCTAGTGAACAATTTATTGAACAATTTATGAATAAATTTGTTTATTAAATCATATAAATTTTAATTATGGACATATTTCTTTATTTTTATTATTCAAATCCAATAATCTATTATCTTTTATAATTTTAAGTTGTCCATAATATCTTTAAAATAAGAAAATAATATAAATCTCATTTATTACGTCAAACTTTTACATAAATTATAACAACCACAAGCTTAATCTCTTTAAGTCAATAAACAAACTCTCGGGGCAAGATTGAGTTGGTCAATGCGGGGTAGAGTTTTTACTATAGAGCAAGGGTTTAATCTCAACAAAGCTGAGGAAAAAAATCCTCCCTGCATGGTCAACTACAGCTTCCAGATTTACCTCCGCACATATGATCGTGGGGCTGACCGTGTAGAGTCGTTGGGTGACGGATTCCACCTTTTGTTACCATCTATAAGTCAATAAACAAGCTTGAACACAGTTGAATTAGCTTCGCTAAGCTCATTTACACGCCTAATGAAAAGATAAAATGTCAGAAAGCTTTGAGTTCATCTGCTCAACAAGTTACAAGAAGATTTGTGAAAACTTTTTGACTTAATTACCAGAATAACCAAGTTTACCTTGATTCGCAGGTATCCAACGGATGGGCAGAGGGAGAATGCAAGGGCAAGGCGGGATGGTTCCCATACGGATACGTCGAGAAGCGCGAACGAGTTCTAGCTAGCAAAATTGCAGAAGTGTTTTGATGTATGTTTTTTTGTTCCATATGAAGTCCACTGTCTGTTAGCTCTCCCATTCTTTGCCTGTTTAATTGGGTGTTCCTTCAACTTGCCTCTGAATTGAATTGTTAATTGTTAAATCTAGCAATGTGCATTAGTTCATGGTGGAGATAGATGAACAGCAGTAGGTGAGGAACTTTTGGCTTCTAATTCTGAGATTTCTATGTGAAGTTTGTGTGAGCTACTGTTTTTAATTCGCCCCAGTTCCATGTTCGAAATACCATTTGTACAAACAAAAGTTCCTTTCGTTAATGGTTGTAAAATTCATATAGATATAGGATTTACCAGGCAATTACATAGAAGGATGCCATGATCCTGAACCGATAATGAGGGATTGGAAATTTCAAGTTTGTTAATGAAGAGTCATGAGCTTATTTTAGGCGGGTGTTACATGATATAAATCTGTTTTTTGGCTCTAACATTTATATTTTCCTTGTGGGTTTTAAATGCTTATAGAGTTTGCTAACTTATCATTTCACTTGGATTTTGATGAATTCTATTTTATTTTGCAACCTTGCAAAATGTTTACAATTTTTTATTTTGCTTCCTCAGTGTGAAGGACAATGGTTAATCATATTAAAAATGTCCATTTGATGAGCGCCAGGGTCTGATTAAATAGTAAAACAATTGAGCGAATCGACTTTTAGTTTTGGTTTATTAAAGGATAATTTTTTTAATGGATGATTAATCCAAGAATATTAGACAGTTGTTTTAGTGATGGATAAATTTTTTTTATAGAATAGGATTGATTTAAAATTAATTAGCATACATTAAATATATTAATATCAATTAAAAAAATTAGTAAAAGACTCGAATGAGTAATAAAATGATCCAAGTTTGAATAATATTTTGAAGGCTAATTTTTGAATGCACATAAATTATGTTTTCAATTTATTTGATAAGTGAATTAAAAAAAAATATTTATTTTTTGAATTAATTAGGTAAAGTTTGAACATTTGAATTATATAAAAAACCATTGGATTTCAAGAGGGAAAAAAAAAAAATCTAAATTTGAGTTCTTTTAGAAAATTATCAAACTTGAAATTATAAAAACCCTCGGGTTCAAGGTCTTCATTTTTGAGTTTTCAACATAAATAGCAAGCATTTTTATTTTTATGCAAAAGACCTCCGTTCCCTATTTATTGTTTACAAAATTTTGCAAATCAAATATATAGAAAGAAGACGACTCGAACTAAAAAAGAAATGTATATTCACAAAAGAATTCAAATGATTAATGTTTCAAGTCTCTAAAGTATCAATTAATGATCCAAACATTTTAATTATTAATTTTATCATGAAAATACATAATAAACTTAAAAATTAAAATATAATTACTTAGTTAATGATCAAATGACCTGTCACAAATTAATACAACTATTCAAGTAACTTACCAAGTGCCATAAAGACAATTATTTATACTTATCTTAAGAAATATGGATAACCAACTCGATCTGATTAGACTCAAGTCAAGTCAAATCATCAGTGCTTGGTTTTATGAGTTGTGGATCGATACAAGTTTTGATGAACTGATCCACTATTGCCCTACATTACGCTACACCAAATGCTTAAACAAAAGGTATGCAAGTTATGTATTTAAAATGACACAGCCAGCCAGGAAAATCACTTCGAGAAAACAAGTTTGGATTATGAAAATATTGCTGATAAAACCTGGGTAATATTCGAACTTTCTTTTATTTCTATCGATGAAGGACAACTTCCACCTTTGCCCTGATAATTTCTTTACTTCACTTGGGCCGTCTGCGGTAAGGGTACAATATGTCGTCGATGTTTTCCTTTACGTAGTCGCCAACTCTATTCAGGTTCTTGACCACACCTGAAGCCACCAGCCCAGCATTTCTTTTGAACCTGCATGAACAATCCAACATGTTTTTCGATGATGAATCCAGTAAGCGAAAAGAAATGGAGACGACAAGTTTTCAACTAAATCCTCACCTGTTTAGAAGTTCATCCGCTGGGGAATGAGAAGGATAGTGTGATTGTGAAGGCAAACGAGTGGTAGCATCTGCGGGTATCACACATTGTAATTGTAAAGAGATCGTGAAAAGATAAAATCTTGATTCATACTAGACCGATGCCGAACAACAACAGTTTCGTATAACTTGTGTGGAAGCCATAGCAAAGAGATTGTATAACCAAACCAAATAATTCCCAGTTGAAGTTCTGTATTCAATGCTAGTAAAGTAGATAGAAATAGGCAAACTTATGCATTATGTAATAAAAGGCAAGATTTGTAGCCATATCTAACTGTAAAAATCAATAAGAAACTTTGTGAAAGAAAAAAAAAGGAAGAGTAAAGGTCTCTAGGATTTGTATTAACCAAGGTTCAAAATGTGTTAGAGTTTCAACCTTTGATTAGAACAAAACTGTATTATGTCAACACGGTGATGAATGGTGTTAGTGATAGATTAGAGGTTGAAAGAGAAAGAGATGAAGCAGAGGAAAAGACATTGTCTGCTAAGTGGTTCTGAATTTCAGTAATTTACCAAAACAATACATTTTGACTTTTTTGCCGAGCATGGAACGAGATTTCAAATGATGATATTAACAAACTATATATCCTAAGTATTTCTTGCTTGATATGTTTCTACAAGGGAAAGAAATTAGGAAGAAAATAAAGTGAAGGAAAAAATTTTCTGGTAGCACTGTTTCCCCCTACTTTTCTTTCTTTAGCTCTTTCCTTCCTTTGTAGGAAACAAGTGTGAAGAGCAAAGACACTACTTATAATTCTGCAAAAAGTTAAATCCCTCACCCTGGTAGCCCCTCACAACTGCTCCACACCATTGGGATGGAGTGAATCAAAAAATTAAAGTTAGCCATCAATCACATGAGAGGGTAATTCTTCTGTATTTGAAAGACACTATTTATAATGATTAACCCAGTTAGCTTCATTGACTATCCCTGGAGGTGGCTGGCCCGGCCCCACGGAAATTTCCCACCGGCCACCAGGGTAA
The DNA here is from genome assembly GCA_037974815.1 of Kaempferia elegans. Taxonomy (NCBI): domain Eukaryota; kingdom Viridiplantae; phylum Streptophyta; class Magnoliopsida; order Zingiberales; family Zingiberaceae; genus Kaempferia; species Kaempferia elegans. The sequence continues at coordinate 172 of JBBPFQ011100875.1, read as the reverse complement.
ATCAGGAAGCACTCGCAGCAGACAGCTCAGAAACCCAACATCCCTTAGTTCTGAATCCCATTTGGAGGAAAAATCTCAGCAAATGCGTCTTAGCTGGGAATCGAACCATGGGTACCTGGGAGACAACTAAGCGCCCTTACCGCTGCACCATAGCTCCGTGGGCAAAGACACT
>JBBPFQ011100662.1:0-10084 GCA_037974815.1 Kaempferia elegans | reverse complement strand
ACAATCTGGACCTGCTGTCCAATCTCTTCAGTCATCTTGCTATAATGGATCCAATCATCCTGATCAAATGGATCTTCGATGGATACGATGGGATATTCAGATGCAAAAGACTTGTAGACATCTTTCAAACTGTCACCTGAGATCTTCTGTGATCCATCGTTGTTCTACAGAGAAAAAAAACAAACTTTGTGAAGCTTACTGAATCACAACGAGATATATAGCCCATAGTTATTGCCATGTGATTATCTCAGAAGAAAAACTAGAATTACCTCCACTTTGAAGTTGAGGTCATAAGTCTTGTCTTTGTCATTGTAAAACTCCGAAGCTGCAACATCCATCCCAATAACAACCTGACAGCCCAGGAAAAATAAATTTTGTCCCTTAAGCAAACACAGCATCTTAGTTGAGAACAAGCCACATGGAAATAAAGAAATTTGAGGTACCTTCCCAGTGTATCCAGCTTTCTCTATAGCTGTCTTCAAAAGTTCAAGTCCCTCTTTGTTTTCCTATATGATTCAGGTGAAAACATTATAGGTCAGTAACTTTAAGTGAGTAGGTCAAGTTCCATTAGTTAGCTAAATAAGTTCCATGGGTCAAGGATTACTTGGATTGTGACGCCCAATGAACACGATTGTAGAACAGAAAAAAGTGTGACGATATATTGAGAGAATATTGCTTGTTACTATTGTATAGACGACAGATTCAGAATACCAACTAAATACTGTACAACTCAACTGATAGTGGCTTTCTGCAACTGCATCCAAATGCATCAACTACTTTATATCCCTAGGAAGCTTTTAGGAGTTAACAAACCACAGACCATAGGAAAATAATGGATCCTAAAATTAATTTGATAGGGGAATTTGTTTTAGAATTTAGAGTGTTTGGAAATTCACCTAACAAAGCAAGAATGGAACAATATCATAAAGACAATAATCTCTAGATAACAGGAAACACGATCCTTATTGACAAAACAAAATTTCAATGGAAGGCCTCTATAAAGCCCTCCTCATTTGTGGAGACCTCATCCTACATGTGTAAACTGTATAGAACACCAATCCTACCAAGCCAGGAAGGGCAAGACACCAACAGATATTAACGACGGCCACATGTATGCAAGTTACAATGTTATAGATGATATTGCTGTCTCAAGTTGATAAAAAGCATTCTGATATTTATGGGGAAAATAATACAGGTAGTGTCATAGGTGAAAGTTTTAAATACTTATAAAGACAATTATATAATACTTTACTTTTCACGGTAGGAAATATGATTTTTTTTAATTTAGAAGATATAAACATGTAAATTTTCTTGTTTTTGAATAGAAATTGATTTCCAATAATTTGATCATTTTTTCAAATTCAAAGTTAATTGACAGAAAAATTCTAGGTAGGGATATTTAGTTTGATTCAATGTTCATGGACATTTTGGGACTGTTTTGTATAAAATCTTGCAAGTAAATTGCTAGTGTCCACATAAAAATTAAACCACCTGAATGTTTGGAGCAAAACCACCTTCGTCCCCAACATTTGTAGCATCCTGTCCATATTTCTTCTTGATCACAGCCTGCAATACAGTTACACATGGTACGTTATGTAAGAACAACAACATCAAACCAAGTCTTATCCCACGTTCCCACTTGGCGGGGTCAGCTGGTACGTTATGTAAGAAACAAATATAAAATATAGCAAATTCACAATTATGTACCTTTAAATTGTGATATACTTCTACACCCATTTTCATGGCTTCTTTAAATGAGGATGCTCCCACAGGAAGGATCATAAATTCCTGATTAAAAGTCAAAATGAATAATGAAAAGTGGGTTTTTATCTACCCTAATGAAGATTCACGTGAAGAATTACCTGCATAGCGAGCTTGTTACCAGCATGTGATCCGCCATTGATAACATTAAATGCAGGTACAGGCAAGACCAAAGTTTTATTTCCAGCAAGATTAGCAATGTGCTGATCAAAAGATTGGAAATCACATCTTCAGAAACATGGACCAGTTTTAAGAAGTAAAAAACTAACGGAAAATCAACAAACCTGGTAGAGAGGTATCTTCTTCACACTAGCTCCGGCTTTGCACACGGCAAGAGAAACAGCCAGGATAGCATTTGCTCCCAGCTGTAATTATGTTAAGTGAGAGAATGATCAGCAATGATTTGAAGCCTAATACTGTCGTATGATATACCATAAGTTGATTTACAACACTAAGAAAATACCAACAAATAATACCTTTTGTTTGCACCAGCCCCACTCGTTGGAGGTTCCATCAAGTTTTTGGACCATGAAGTTATCAATTTCAACCTGCTCAGTCGGATCCTGGAAAAGAAATAGCGGTGTGAATTTTCTGAAGTGTTAGTACCAGAAGCAGCACATTGACTGTCTCAGGGTAACTTTCATTATCCTTCATGATAAGAAAAGTAACATTGTTTAGCACTCACCTTCCCAATCAGAGCAGGTCCAATAATAGCATTTACATTTGTAACAGCCTGGAGCATAAATAATCAATATATGCAATCAGTTCTCATTTTTTTTAATAGATTTTGAGGAAAACACGAAGGGCTTACTTGTTCAATCTATTGTATATCTATTCTACAAACTTACTTGAACAAAAAAAAAACATACAATATGTGAAAAGCTTATCTGGAAAAGACCATAACCCTATAATTGATATGATAGGTACTCAACCTTGAGAACACCCTTGCCAAGATAATCTGATCCTCCATCTCTTAGTTCTAGAGCTTCATATACACCTAAACCACCAGTAGAGGAGTGCAGAGTTAGTAAATGATAAAGAAATGAACTCTAATCATACGTAAATGAAAATAAATAAGCCGTAGTTTGAATCAATTTGCATAATCTACTACATTTAGGCCAGTAAAAGGCTAAACCCCCAAAAGGAATGCTAGAAAAGCATGTAACTGATTAAGATACTTGCTCGTCTAAAGTCCTTGGGGCGAACTTCCTAATGTGAATTTTTATACCTTAAGTCTTAACTGAACAACCACTAGGGTGCAATGAAGTGGTCAACCATATCTGCGTTTCAGGCAATATCAGTGATCAACTGCCATCGTGGAAACCAAATGTCTACATAACAACATACACTTTGGAGAAACGGAAGAACAATCAAGTAGTCCCTTTGAGATTTTGAATTCCTTAGTTTCAATGTCAACTTTACCTTCTATATCTATTATACGATGGAAATCCAATTTCAAAACAGAAAAAAAAAAAAAACTTTTAGTGTGATGCGGTAAATAGGGAAGGGCCCCCCAAGTGGAGTCCATGGGTCAACAAGCTAGAACAGGTGATGGCTAGACTAATGCAACACGTGAATTTGTTAGAAAGTTAAAAGATTATATTCTCGCACAAATATACAATACTCCCCCATACCTACAATGGGACGGTTAGATACAGTGATTAGATAGGTTATCACGCGGTGATGTGATGCCTCATTTAATGTGTTGATTACGGGAGACAATATACAAAGGGTCCTTCTCTTCGCGCTCGCACATAATCTTATACTTTCTTCCATTACGCCACTACTTTTCTCCTTCTGATTCTTATTTAATCGGAGTAGCTGTGCCAGAGACCCTGGCCTACTTACTAACGATTCCTCTCCTCCCTTTGCTAGTATCTGTCGTATTCCAAGTCAACTTTCATGCAAGTTCACCTGGTTCACCGGTGTTCTACAGTTCACCGCTTCTAGACGGGATCATAGTGCATTAAGGGCGACAAGAGAACCGGCAACTATGCTAGATCGTTGATGCCTAATGCCACAACAGGCAGCAGCTTTAGATCTCGGAGCAAAGACCACCCTTGTTAAAACTAATAAATGAAAAGTCAGTAAAATACATGCAATGGAGCAACCTACACCATATTACGGATCTTCCAAGGAGCAAGCAATTCAAGCTCAACTTTTAAGGCATGGACAATAAGGTGCGAAGGCACAGTACCTGTTGAGGCGCCGCTAGGGACAGCAGCTCTAGCAAAAGTTCCGTCAGATAGGCAAACATCAACCTGATGCGCAGAACGGATCAAACTACTAATTCAATCTCCAACAAAATCAAATTTTCTATTTAAAAAAAAACAAAACCATAGGGCGACCAATCCAGAATAGATCAGTGTCGAAGAAAGCAATATCAGCAGATCAACACAGAAGATGATGCATGATCTCGAGTAAGGATAACCTCAACAGTGGGGTTGCCTCGGCTGTCGAAGATCTGACGAGCCTTGACGCTTGCGATCGTCGCCATCTCTCTCGCTGATCTCTTCGTCGGGAGCAACGCACACAAGTGACTTGGAACCCATCGGGGTTTGCCTTTAATAGGGGCGGAGAAGGCAGGTGGGTCGCGAAAACCAATCGCGGCCGTTGAATTCTGCCAGTTGAATCGGGGTTTTCTTGCGGCCGGTTTAGTTCCTGTCTCTTGCCTGGCCGATTCACCTACTATTTGCCTACCAACTCTCGTACCTCCCTTTCAATTGGGCAATAAGAATGGAGCCAAAATAATCCCATATCCCGTTATGCATCCCGATAAAAAAAATATCGATTCATGCTATATTAGCACAATTAAGATTTTTATCTTTTTAATTAAAAACCTCACCTGATTGCATGAATACATGCATTAGCTAGAGGTCGAAATTCGACGCGCCCGAACATATACCTCCCCATGTCTTAATCATTTGCACTTATGGCTAGTAGTCATCCGTGATTTACCTCATCCGTATTGGCATAGGGACGGGTTGGCGGAGGCGCTGGGGGCGAGCGAATCGCCTTTTGCCACATGAATGCATGCATTAGGGTCCCGTCGGAGTGGTGTGATGGTTAAGACATGAAAGGTTATCACATGAGGTCTAGAAGTCGAAACTCGATACGTTCGAGCATATATATCTCTCATGTCTTGACCATTTACACTAATAGCTAGTAGCCACCTGTGATTTACCTCCTCCGTGATAGCTTGAGACGAGTTGGCGGGGGCGTTGGGAGCGAGCGAATCATCTTTTTTGCCACATGAATGCATGCACTAGGGTCCTTGGGGATGGTGCGATGTTAAGACATGAAAAGTTATCATATGAGGTCTAGAGGTCAAAACTCAGCGCATCCGAGCACATGCTTTCTCCATGTCTTAACTATTTACACTAATGGTTAGTAATCACCTATGATTTACCTCCTTTGTGTTGCCTAGGAACGGATTGGTGGAGATGCTAGGGCGAGCAAATCGTCCTTTTACATATGAATGCATGCACTAGGTGTTATTTTATTATTATTTTATATATATATAAAACTAGGAACAGAGATCCTCTGGACCATAATCCCTGGTCCAGATCAAGAGGACCAGGATTATTATTATTTTATTATTATTTCTTAATCAGTGCACATCCGTCGTTAAATTAGATCAAGAGGGATTAATATTTAGATCTTATCTCTAATCTAACGGTTGATATGCGTGATTGTGATAATAATGTTAAACACCTAATTATAATAATGTGAAAGCCGTGAGAAGTAGGTGATGATTTTAAAAATATATACATATATAAAAACAACGGTATTTATAATGTAAATTACTATAATAAAAAAAATACATTATCATTATCATGAAGGGAATCTATTTTGTATTTAAAGTAGAAGCATAATCAACGTCATAAAAAGATATTAAAAAGCATAATCATGAGTCCTATTTTTAATAGAGCAATGGAATATAAAGTATGAAAATTTTAAAATAGAGTTAAAACTTAAAACAGTTTATATTGTAAGTAATTAGTAAAGCCATTTTAAAGGAAGTAAAATAATAATAGAGAATTTGATATTTATCACTCCAATAAAAATAAAGAGTGAGTATTTTGCTGCATTTCTATTCCATAAGAGAAAGCTAAATAAATTTAATAAAATACTTGATAAGAAAATATAATATAAAAAACTTAATTAAATAAAACAAATGAATTTCTATAAAATTGGCAGATAAAATGCTTCGATCATCTTGCATGCTTAATGTTGCATATATTTATATTGACTTTGGCGAATTAAATTGATTCCATAGACCTTTTTTGTTTTATATATATTTTTATGATTTTATAATATTCCATGACGTTTTGCTGACTTAAAAAATATTTAATGTGATGTAGGAGTTCTTCGAGCATTAAAAAATTGTTAATAAAAATTAGAATCGATATAAAACTTCAGGTGAAGTTAAAATTTGGAATGAATTTCAAGATAGAAGAGACGAGAATATAATAATGTGAATTGCCTTGACCTTTTCTCTTTTTTTATATTAAAAAAAAAACTTAAATATATCTGAGCTTAATAATCTCGAAAAAGTAATAAAAAATTCACTCTCGAACACAAGTTGATGTTAGAAGATTGTTGATGTTTAAATTTAATATTTAGTTTAGTAGTGATATAATTAATTAACCTTTCTAATAATTAGCCCTAATATTTTAACATTTAACTATATTTAAACTAAAATATAATTATCTCTAAACCGTAAATTCTAAAATCCTAACTCCGTATTACTTATAGATAAACCAAACGTTTATCAATAAATTTAGTATTGAACTTATATAAAGTTATTTATATTCATATAATATCAATTAAATCACAATAACTTTGACCATTCATTAAACTAAATGAATAAACTCAAATTCATATATATTCTTATTAATGTTAATAAATAGTGTTCCTATATGTAAGCAAGGAGATAGACACGGGAAATGTGGTCTTCCACGTGGAGTCAACGAGAGTCAACAGGAGAAGAACCTGCGCACTATTCAAAACAACTTGAAAAATAACATTAGCGGTCAAATAAAGGAACAGGGAGGAACATCCCCATGTTGGGTTTTCGGATGCTCAAATTAGCCCAATGCAGAAGATTAAGTAGTGAGTGAAAAGACTTGATCAATTAGACTTGCGTACATCCGCAGCGTGTGACAAACTCAATTTATACTTGAAGAATATCCGAAGTGACAATTAAAGAGTTTTCCTAAATAGCGCGGACAATTTATGATTTCTTTCCTTAATAAGTTCTCCTTAATCAGGCTCTTCATTCTCATTCGTATGTTTCAGACTTGGAAACTTCTTCCGTATAAGACATTACAACGCCTGTTTCTGCCAGCGAATATTCATCTGCTGTTTAATTCGCTAAGTGACAAAAATGACCAGTAGTTTTAAAGTTGATCATCTATTAAATAGGACAAAACGATCAGACTGACAGAGTATATCACTCGGCTGGTCGTCCGGATGGACAACCGCTTAATCTTATTTGTGCAACCAATCTATCTGATCGGTCCCTCATTTCCCTATTGATTGTTGTTGAGCAAGGAAAGTCGGTCAGTCCGACCGAGTGCACTTCTCGGTCAACTCTCTGAATGGTCACTCTCTTGTCTGTGAAGTTGGTATGTTCATCCGGGCCTGCATTCACCTCTGATTCCTAATCGAAACAAGTCACTCCAGCTGACTGAGTGCTTCACTTGGTTAGCTAGCTAGTTTTCCTAGTATGCGCCCTGCCTGCCTTGAGACCAAGCGATGTGGCTTCTTTATTGACCGACCCTTGACCTGACTTCTGTATTGACCAAGCGAGCAAGCTTCCACTAAGATTCTCCTTCTCGGTGGAGTAAAATCACTCACAAAGATATCTTCCTCTTACAAGATGAAGTTTAGTTTTAGGAGGAAGATAACTAGCTTGGAAGCTTAAGAGAATGACTTAGGAGTTTTTCAATAAGAATCAGTAACATCCTTCATTCCTCAAAGCTCCCCTTTAATAAGAGAAAATAGTTGAATATAAAGTCAACTCATCTTGACACCAGTCGACTAGTGTAGCCGTTAGACATAGCCAATGGTCACCACAGAATCTGTGATTCAGCCCAACGGTCACCAACGTCTAGTTATTAGTCAACTAGTGTCATTACCAGTTGATTGATCTTCAAACCCATCGAGCACAGAACCATTCTGTGACTTTGTGAATTCAGATCAGTTGACTGGTCTTCCTACAAGTAGGTTGATATCTTACAATCACTCACACTCATCCTCTTCGGAGTCGCCCATTGAAGTCATCTTCCTCGGCCTTCATCTCTTAGATGCACTTGAGTCCGCGACTCCTCTCTGTGTCATCCTACGCATTGACTTGAAGTCCACTTCCCTCGACTCCACTCCATTGCTTCTTGTTCGGTGGTCCCTTGGATGCACCATCCTTCACCGACTCAAGGATCCGAACACTTAGAATGAGATTTCCCAAAGTATTGACCGCTCCAAGTTCCTCATGTGTTTCATCAAGTCTTGCATGACTCAAACACATATCAAAACAAAATGAAAGCCTAACTTAAATCCTTTAACACACACATCAAAACTATGATTACATCTACAATCTCCCTCTTTTTTATGTGTGACAATATGTTTAAGTTAGGCATAAATAGCAATTAAAAATTAAAAGCAAAGTATAATCATAAAGCATAAATACAAACTCCCTTAACTTATGATCCCCCTCAACTTATGCTTTATCACTTAATATTCAATTCTTGCACAAACATGAAGAGTTTAAAGTTTCTAACTTAAACTTTTCCATTTTTTAATCTTGAAAATTACAAGCATAACATAACATGTGATGTAGCCCTAAACCATGTGTCACGCCGAGCTACTCAAATTAATAATACTGAAACCCCTTTACTAAAATACAGAAATGAATGTAGAATAGGGGCCCAGGTCGATATCTCACAAGGAACTAACAATGGATGTTTGAATTAGACTTTGAAGACTCTTTTTGGTATTTTCTTGATACGAAATTGGTTTTTGGGGGTTTCATGTAATGTAATCTAATGCTAAAATGAAAACTACAGCTAGAACACTATCAAATGGGAATCTAACTGACTTAAGCTATAGAATTAAAACCCTAAACTAAGTCTAACTAAAATTAAACTCAACTAATGCATTAAAATAAACTACAACTAAGTAAAATGAAAATGCATAAAGGAAAATTAAAGCAACTAGCTACACTCTAATTTCAAATTCAAGGAAACCTAATTATGAACAAAAATAGGTTCAAGCCTTAAATCTAAACATGCACTTGAAATCTAAACTAAAGCTACTGATCAAGGAATGGAATTCTAACTATCATTGAAACTAGCTTTAAACAAAAGAACTAAAGAGGTTTGTGAATTGATTACTATGCATATTCGGATTCATTGAAACATAATTTGAAACCCTAACAGATCTACAACCGGGAATTGAAACAAGATAAAGAAAAATCTGAATAAATGTAACTAAACACATCTCCATTCTCAAACCCGGAACACACTCCTTCTTCTCTTGTCGTCACACAAGATTTGCCCCAACAACGCTTGGAACAATACCGGTGATGAGCCTTCCACACTTCAACATAGCTCTACTCACATTCGGATTGGAGGAACGGCTCTAAACCCAAAGTTTCCGAAGTTGTTTCACTAGTCGGCGGAAGAACACCACACTGATGAGGAACACCTCGCACAAACCGCAACCGAGCACCAATCTCCAACCTCTGATCAAATTTAGCTCCTTAGGAACACCTCTGGGAGTTTAGTCGGAGAGGGAAGCCACTGCTTCGTCGGAACGCCGCTAGAAACAGTGAAATCACCGGAGAAGGAAACTAATGCTAACAGCTCGCCGCTGATGGAATTACGCCAGGAAAGTGATCGTCTACCATTAGGAAACTCACCGCCGATGAATTGGGATTGCATTTGGATCTGGAGAATGGAAGATGGGAGCTGGCGTCGTGCAGAGGAGGAAGACGATATCGCGATTTCCTTCCCTCTTATACCCGGTTCATTGAACCGGGTTCAATTCAAAAATCAGGCCCGGTTCAACTTGTTTAAACAGCAATTCGGGTCCGATTCAGGAATTTAGGGTTTTGGAATGATATGGTTGAGCTTGAATCAAATTGTTGGGTCCAATCAGGGTTCGGTTCAAGTCAATTTGAACCCAATTCATCATTGCATCAATGAAATGAACCAAATTGAACCCAAATTTGACTCGGTTGACTTGGTTTGACTTGAGCCAACTTGTGTCATCTCCCTACAAAGACAAATTCAAATAATCAGTAATTAATCATGCCAAAATA
>JBBPFQ011100554.1:0-10085 GCA_037974815.1 Kaempferia elegans | reverse complement strand
AATTATGTCACTAGTATAATTAAATTAAATTAAAGTGTATGTTAATAATTAAATTATAAATAAAAAAATAAAATAACTTAAAAAAGTTTTAATGAATATTCTAAAGAATATTCCTTTATGGTATAATATGGTGTGGATGGATTGAAGTTGAAATAGTGTTTAGTGTTGAAATGACACCATTTTAATTAGAAAATAATACCAAATTTAGTATTGTGGGTTAGAGATGGTCTTAATTTGTAGAAATTAGGACCACCTACAAATCAGCTTATTTACCAGCTAAAATGGTGCTGATTTCTATAAATTGGCACCAAAGTGATGTTGATTCCTACAAATCAGCACCCTTAATCTTATATTGGTTTGTAACATTGGTGCTGGTTTGCTGCATGCAAATTAAAAGAGAGAGAATTTGTTACATATAAATGAGAGTTGAGAGGAATTAAAAAAATTTAGTGATCAACACAACTCTGTAAACTGAGCTCAACCTGTAGAAATCCTGCTTCATAGTAGTCTGCACTATGCCACTTGGTGTTCGTTTCTGTTTTGATATGTTTCATGATGCATCTCGCAGATCTGTTATGCAGATTTCTGTACAGAATTTGAATGTCAACTTTTCATGGGAGTAAAAAAAACACATACAATGTAGAAGGATCTAAGGAGTTAAAAGAAATCCATGTCTAGATATTTGCCGGATGGTTTCACATTCACTCCCACCATATTCCCGTTAACCGTGATTGTAAAATCACCGCTTGTCCCGTCTTTAAACTTGTTCATCTTTGGCACCTCTGGTGGGCTTTCGCACCGTACAAGTGCCCAATTTATGCTCTGAAAAAATGGATGTTGCTTCAACTCAGCGGTGCCATGCCTATAAGCAAGCCTTTGCTGGGGCTCTTTCACCAGCAGGCCTTTGATCAGATCTCGCGCCGCAAAACTGATAGTAGGAAACTCAGGGAACTCTAGTGGCTCTCCCACCACGTTGAACAAGGTAGCACGGTTTCCAGACCCTTTAAATGGTGTCTTTCCAAACAGAAGCTCGTAGAGAAGTATCCCAAAGCTCCACCAATCCACAGCACTACCATGCCCTTCGCCTTTGATGATCTCAGGTGCTAAATATTCATGTGTCCCCACAAAGGACATTGAATGGGCACTCGAGGGCTCCGCGATTAGCATAGGTAGTGTTCCATCCGGTTTACCAACATCAGTTGTGCATGATTTGCTCGCCTTGGATCTCCTGACACCCGGCAGATGCGGTGAGAAGCAAGTAGGCTGCAGACATGAGTGCTTCATACAGCTGGGTTCGATACAAGAAGCTTGACTGTGTCTTCCACTACTCTTTGTGGATTTCACCAGAGTGGGAAAAACCGCACACCTTAAAGAGAGATCAAAATCAGATAGCACTATGTGTCCATCATCTCTTACCAATACATTCTCTGGCTTGAGATCTCTATAAATTATCCCAAGCATGTGAAGGTACTCCAAAGCAAGAAGAACTTCGGCAACATAAAACCTGAATCATCAAAAATTTACTATATATAGTATGGATAAGAATTATGACTTTATTGGCAGACTATGTTCATCATTTCTACTTATTTTCAGATAGTGATCAAAACAAGAATCAGTTCCATGTTAGCAACAATGTTCAAGCAACATATAAGGCATAGATTTCAACAGGCTAGTTAAGATTACAAATATCAGACAGCTGGCTCATTGCCACTTATAATGATTTGCAAGTGTTGAATGAATGTTCAATATAAGCGTCAGACAACTACAATACATGCAAAATCTTGCCTAATTATGGTATAATTAAGTAGAGATAAAGGTTAATATTTACTATATAATGAGCAGCAAATTGAGAGGATTGATTCAGTAATATTTAATCACCCCAGAGAAGATGCAACAAAAGTGAACTGTCTATAACTCAATTGGCTAAGCCATTGGGCCTCACAATTTACTAGACTTTGGACTTGGAAAAGGATGTCCACACTTATGGGAGAGATTATGTGACCACAATTTAGTCTATTGCCATTGGAAGCTGTGGGTCGAGTAAGGGACATCATAAAGCCTCGACGTGTTGATATTATTAAATTGGGTGTAAGAATTTTGCGCCACATGGTTCAAACTTCTAACAGTTATATGTTGAGATAAGTGGTTAATATTTTATTGAATTCCTTTAAGCTTCTTACTCCATTGTTCACAAAATAGAGAGCAGAATGCATTGCATTGGAAGCAAAAAAAAGCATTAGAAAGATAGAAAGAAAAGCCTAAACCTTGGAAAAGACGTTGAACAATGTTTGAATTAAGAATAAGAATGTGAAAACCATGGTAAATAATTCAATTGGTGATTTACAACTCAAAATGAATGATGCTTCCACAAAGATGCTACATTTACAACATATTACCTTGCAGCAGTCTCAGTGAAGCATTTTCCAGGTCGCCTTTGCTGGAGGTTGCGGAGATCGCCGCCGGAGTAGAACTCCATCACCAAGCAAGAAAAATTCTCAGTCTCAAAGTGCGCATAGAGGGTTGGCAAGAATGGGTGGTCAAGACATTGCAGAATCTCCCTCTCCGTCTGCGCCCTGCTCAGCTTCTTGCGGCTCACAAGCGCCGCCTTGTCCATCACCTTCACTGCGAACAGGGGGCTTCCTTTTCCCCTCAACTCGGCGAGGTATACACAACCGACGTCCCCGCTCCCAAGCCTTTCCAAGAGCCTGAAGTGCCCTAATCCAAGACGTCCGTCACGTATGCTAACGGCGCGGATGGCGTCCCACCGCCCATCATTCGCCTGGTGCGGCTTTTTCGCCCACCAGCCGACGGCAGTGCTGCTCCAGCCGCTGCACCAACTGCTGCTGCTGCTGCATTCATCATCCGCATCGTCGTCGTCGCCGCTCGAGCCAGGGTTCCGCCGGTTGTCCTCGTCTTGGAAATCGCTGGCCGTAGAGCGGGCACCGACGCTGCAAGCGGTACCGTGGCTGACCCTAGCGGTGACGAAGCTCAAGCAGTCATCTTTGGCGTCGGAGAGGCTCAGCATCGGGTCGGAGAAAACGTCGGAGGGCGCCCCAATCCGGTTGGCATGGCCAGGGGAGGAGGGGAGAGCAAGATTTCGCTCGCGGACGACTGAATCGTCCTGGGGAGGTGAGTCCGCGATCAAGGAAGAAAGGGAGGCGCGGCGGCGGGCGGAGACCGCTGGGCTAGACAGGGGAAAGATGCTGCGGGTTAGAGGCTCGGCGGCGGCGGCGGCGGCTGCGGAAGGGCTGAGAGGCGAGGGTTCGGAGCAGTCGTCGGAGGTCGGCATCACTCTCACCTCCAAATTCCAATTTTTTGTTGCAATTTAGTCGTCTGCTTTTGCTTCCAGTGCGTCTCTTGCGCTATCATCACCAAAACTCTCCTTTTTTCCCCAACAAAAGGCTGCACGACACGTATTCACAGCCCTTGCCAAAAATGATATCACCAAAAATGCAAAAATAATTATGAAATTTAGTCAGAATAATAGTATATAATATCACAGTTACCATTTGCAATTAAGATAATTCTATAAATAATTATGAAATTTATTAAAACTTAATATCACAGTTACAATTGTAATATAACAGCTCTCTCTCTCTCTCTCTCTTCGCGCCCCGACCACCGCCGATGCCGCACTTACGTTCTCCAAAGGCGTCGCCGGCGGCTACGATCTCGCTGCGGAGCGGGGACGGAAGACCTCGTGGTCCCTCCATCGCGACGCAACTGTCTCCTCGGCCCGCGTCCTCATTTCGCCTAAACCCCGAACCGGAGAATTCCCATCCCCAACTGGACCAGCCCTCCTCTGTACGGGGTCACCGCCGAAAGAGATCGACTCTCTTCCTCAGCCGTTGCAGCCGGAGCTGATTCCTGATCGCTGTTGGATCGGATCCTGCCACTTAGCAGAGTATATGCTGTTCTGTCGGGTCGGCGATCAGTTACCCTTCTGCTCTCCCGATTCTTCTCCCTCGAGATCATTGAATCGGTCTGATCTGTTTTAGCGTTTCTCTCCCCACTCTTGTGCTTGAGTTATTTGTTCATCATTATTAGATCTTTGTTCTTGTAGTTTTGCCGTCTCACTGGAGTTCTTGCCGAATCATTTCGGGATGGATTTCAAGATTGGTCGTCATAACCTCAATGCTGTTGCCCAGGTATCCCTCCGAAACAATGCAATCTTCAGTATCACGATTTATTTAGAGTGAATAAGGTTTTTGTGCAGACGTCTTAAACCTTAAGTAATTTTAACTTTCTTCATTGGTATTTTGGAAGACATTAAGACAAGTCACAGACTTGAATTGCATCTGGTTTCAGCTTTGCCGGCCTATAATGACCTCTTATAATTAATTAGTGATCCACTGTTTTACTATTAAGATGACTTTCTTTTGGTGACAATTGCATGCAGGGTGTTGGTGGATTCGTTTTCAGAAATGAGAACTCTGCTTCAAATGAAGACAACCGTAGTATGTTCTACTTAAATAATATTGATCTGTTTAGTGGTTGACATGTACTTTTATTATAGTTGAAAAATGATTTGTTTGTGTATATTCTGTTCCAAAGTGACTATATTGTGGATTGATTTGAAGCGGGAGATGTCTTACATGCTTGATAGGCTTGGTTTGTGATTGAAATTTTGATATTAGTTCTGAGTTCTGATATGAAATGTGAGTTTTTCTTGGATGGAAATCTCTTGGTCTTCTCTGTTTGTCATCATTTTGAAAGTTCCATCCATCAGAACCAAAATCCTAAATAGTCCTGGCCGTTGTAACTCAAACTACTTATGCTAAGTGGAATTCTAACTTGAGTCCATCAACTTGATGCTTAATTTGAATCTTTACTTACTAATTGCCATCAGAGCCAATCTAGATTGTTTAGCAGACTACTGATGGGTATTAATCCTATATTGCAGATGGTTCTTACAAGTACTTGAAACTTGATAAATCAGATTTATCTTTGAAACATTGCCAGCCATGGGTTGGTAGTATAAATATCAATAGTACCAGTATAAGATATCATGGTCTCACACGAATGAGTATTGCATCAATGACTTACACTCTTGGAAGAGCACTTCTTTATGAAACTGAGATTCAAATTTTATCTTTTTTACATCTTGCTTTAGAATGGTTTTTATAATCTCATAGACCACATTTATTTTGACAGCTATATTGAAAATTATCTTGATCATATAAGCAATGGTGTACTAGCTGATGATAGGTGATCAGCTATGATTGATCTCCAGTCGCTTGTTGCAGAAAGCCAGACTGCTCAGATGTCATTTGGGGCTATGGGTACTGCTTTCTTTGAGTCTACAATATATATATTTCTGGTTCCAATAATTCCTTATTTATTGTTCCTTTTTTCTAAACAGGATGTCTTAGTTGTTCTTAATGTTCTAAAGGAAGAACGTGATGATGTCAAACTGATACAAAGTGCGCTAGAAACTATTCTAAGTGCCATGACTCCCATAGAAACTGCACAAGGGCAGAAAAATGTGTTTCAACTAGCTTTAGTGAATTCAGATCTTATTTCCAGAGAATCAGAGAATATCTCCTAAGTTTATTGGTACCCAAGTGATATTTCTTGGTCTTGTCTCCTGTTTTTCACCTTTTACTTACATTTTGTCTCTTTGCAATCAGAGGATGACTTCTAGGTCAGATATTAGACACTTCAGATTATAACGGTTCTTCTCACACATTCCCCAATAGGTACTCATGCAAACAATGTAATTGTGGTTTGTTTACTGTATTTTTTCTTGTTTGTACCTATTATCTTTTATCTAAGTTAAGTTGTGCTTATGCAGAATGCAAGAAGCAATTATTTCCATTACTTGTGGTATAACTACGTTAATGAATATGCTTATGGATCGTGAGGTTAGAATCTCAGCGGTTCAATTAGCTTTGACTTATTTGGATGATGGGATGATCGTTGTTGTTGTACCAAAATTACCAAATATTAAAGAAGCTCTTATGGAGAAATGAACTTTTTTTTATTCTGTGATACTCAGCAATGCAAATTATTATAGTCAATATTTGAGACTTAGTTTAATTTTAGTAGCTTCCTCTTAAACAGGAAATATTCTGTTGTAATGGCAAGATTCATTAGGATTTTATGTATTTATTTTAGTAAACAGTTTGCCCTTGCTTAAATAACTATACAGTAGCCTTAATTTTTTGTACGATTTTTTGTCTGGTAATGAAGATGCAATCTGTTAGTGGACACGTTTTAAAATAAAATTGAAATACTTCCAAGCCCTTCCCCTGCTTAAATACTCTGTTTCTCTCTTTGTATTTTTCACTAAACTACTACATTTTGTAGGATTTATGCTATCTCGGTAAGACTGACCTCACTGACACTATATGCATTTTATGAAGTGCAGTTCTCCACATTCAGTACGTGACCTCACTGATACTGTACATGCTGTATCAAGCGGCCAGCACCCCCATCAAGAGGCAAGGAGACGTGTGGAGATTCTTTTGGCTGAGAAAGTGAAGATCGATGATGAAGCCAACAACTACAGAAATCTTGCGGCGAAACTGGAGACTAACATGTAAAGTTTATCGGATGTATACACAGCCTGGAGCAGTTCAATTTCTGTCTTGAACCCGAAGTGGTCAAGGTGCTGAGAAAAGGTGAATATGTCCAGTATCCTGATGTCGAAGCAATCAAAGCGGAAGCAAGCTAGAGAACCAGCTGAGAAGGAGTGAAGATGAACTGAATGATCTGAGTTGGGCGAGGATGTTGACTGACACCTCGAAGGATTAGAAGATGAAGTGGACACGAAGAAGGCAATGACGAAGAGGATGAAGTGAAATAGTAGTCAAAATAAATTTTCTGTGTTTCAGACGTGTCATGTGCTCGAGTTTTAAGATGAGTATGGTGAAGTGTTCCTTTGAAGACAAAGCTTGGTATCTCATGTAAAGTGGCATCTGGCTCTCGTCCATGGTAAGTGGACTTAAAACAGGCATGCACTTGAAAAATTTTTCCTTGCACTACTTAATAGGAGGTTACAAAAAGCCTTGGTACACACAGTGAACAATTGTCCAGCCATCATTTAGGGAATCTAATATTGAAATCATGGAGTTAGTTGAAAACTGATCTGATAACCTTGAGCATATTTAGGCCATACAAAATGAGGAATCATCTATTCGACTAAGCTAAGAATAGATAAAATTAAGAATATATTCTTTAACCTAGATCAAGTAAATATAGTGCCTCCATAGATGAGCAATAAAAGGAATTAATTTGATATATCTCCATGATATTAGTTAAGGGATTTGACGATCAAAATATGAAGTTTTGATCCACCATGATCTTTTGACATCTTTGGATCTTGGTGATACAGCCATATTATAGTAAACAATTTTGATTTAACTCTAGATAACGAAAAGAAAATTAACAGGGTGATATTATGAGATATTAGAGAAGGAAATAAAAAATAAACAAATAAAGTGAATTTGGATAAACGTGATTGAGGTAGGGATGTCTGGGTAGTATTGTACATCCCTTTGTACTCATTTTCATCTATTATATTCATCTTGTAACAATATCTATTATAATCATCCTCATATTCATCGGGTATTTAACATTCATACTCATTCCTATACATGTCGGAAGATTAGACATATTCTACCCATCATCATATTAATATCTATCATTCTCTTTAAAAATAAGAATAATATATTATTTCAATGTACTCGTCTCTCTCCGAGAAAATAAGATGAGATGTCAAATAAAAAGGTAAATTAAATTTTATTTTTGAGACAGTAAGTGTGCTAGACTTTTTTTCTTTTCTAATAAAAAAAACTGAGGCTTATATATATCAGGTATCAAGTAGGGAATGGGTAAAATACCTATATATACCTGAAAAAACTCATAGTCGAATACTCCGTTACTATAATTAAAATTAAAAAATTTCTTTATATTTTCCTCTATTCGGGTAAGATGTCAAATTTTTTATCCCAGGAATTTGTAATCCCTAGATAGAGAGCTAAAGTTAAATTCTATTAATAGAATTTAAATATCATTAACTTTAAATATCAAGAAGACTTCTATCATTTCTAATTGAAGTTAAATACACGACAATTAAAATAAAAGTGAAGAATCAAATGGAAACCTAATATAATATAATCTATTAGTTCCATAAAATCTGAATCTAAACTTGCAAATTAGTTGGAGGAAAGCGAAACCAACTGCGTGACCCATAAATACAAATTAAGCAGTATGGAATCATCCAATCCATCATTAATTAATCCGTCCATCCTCCATCGGCCCTGGCGGTACACGCCATGCCGAGACTGTTAGTGAGAAAAGGAAATGGTCTTCGTTGACATCTCGTTCCTCGACAAGTCATGGCGCATGGTGATGGTGGCCCCCCTCTCCCCATCCCTTGCTCTGGTCGTTGTCACACCTCATGTGGTAAAAGGTGACTATTAGTGTGAAGGCATACAAATTCAGATCTCATGTGATAATCTCTTATATCTTAACTACTACATCGCTTTGAGCGGACATCATTGTCACACCTCACGAATATAGCTAAGGTGGTAAATGAATATAAATTTAACACTTAAAATTGAGAGTTGAATTTTAGGATTGATAGAGTACGTGTAAATTCCTCCTTATTTATCTTTGGACGGATTGATAGGTATACTAGGACGAGACTTTGGCTTTTGAGATCAGATTCTTTGGTTTACAATTTTTTGTACCAGGGATGGTCCACGCCCAAATTGCTACCGGATTGAGGTCGTAATTTAGCTGTAATTATTTATGATTCATCAACGGGTTCACCTGCCCACCATGGTTGTAATTTGGATTAGGTAAGTGGCTAGAAGCCGCTTGGAAGCCATCGAAGATATTAGGGTGGTCGGGCTACTGGTCGCCGAGGTGGGTGGCTGAGCTCTTTGGCCATCCGTCTCGATCCAAATCACAACTTAAGTAGGCGGGTGAACTCATCGATAGATCACAAATAATTATAACCGGATTATGACCTTAATCCGACCGTAATTTAGATGATCATCTCCTAATCCACATAATTATAGACCAGAGAATATTATCCGTTGGCTTTTTTGCCACTTGTGTTGTCCTTCGGGATTTTTCTTTTTTCTACGCTGTTCTATTCCTTGTTCACACAAACAATTCAGCCATGCAATTACTTAAGAAAAGGAGAAAGATCTAAAGAATTAATTCCAATCTCGCGCGTTCATTGATTCCTCCATCAGTATTTGTTGGTGATAGTGGAAGCATGCAGCAGAGATTTCTTGAATGCGGACGGGATATGGACGGTAGTGGGATTTGTTAGGGTTTTTCGTCGTCGTCGACGTACCTTTTGGCCTCAAAGTTTGACTTTATGCAAAAGAAAAAGATTACCTCGAGTGGTGGACGTTGACAAAAAATAAATAAATAATAATAAGATTCATTCTTTCCCTATTCTTCCCCTCTGCAAATTAATTGCTAGTTAGACGAACATAATTCTCGCGATCATACTGATATTAATGCAACTTTTTAAATAAAATGGATAAGGTTTTTTTTTTGGGGGCCCTTTTGTGTTATATATCTTTATTCGAACAACACAACACAAAACAACATGCACAAGGTTCTTCTACTAGTTCTTCTTGATGTTATTTATGGGACAACAAGATCATGCATGCATTGCATGTATATGCATGCTCAACCAGAAGAACATTAAGTAATTTGAACTGATCTGAAGCACAGCAAGCATTTCTCTTATTCAGGAACGATACTGAAAATTAAATTACCATCCATTACATGATCTCTTAATATATTAGCTCTCATGCTCGGCAACAAACTACTCCCTTTTCTCAAGAATTTTTTGTTCCTGAGCACGAGATTCTAATAGCCAACACCCACACCTTCAAATTGATCCTCTCTATTTATAAACTATATATATATATAATTTTCGGTTAATTATGAGTTAATCTCTATGATCGATCATCAGTACCATTTGCAGTAGCAGCGGCAACAGCAACAACAGTAGTGGCAGTGAAGGTGGCGGCGGCGGCGGCGTTGTGTCCGGCGCCAAAGGAGCGGACGTGGTCGTTGAGGGATCGCTTGTGTCGGAATAGGGAGCCGCAGGA
>JBBPFQ011100445.1:0-20626 GCA_037974815.1 Kaempferia elegans | reverse complement strand
GGTCACAAAGATTGCTCCAACACACTCTAGCCGTGGCGTATAGGTCCTATCATAGATGAGTACAAAAGGTGTTTTAGATTCATTTTTTCATTAAGTGAATTCCTCCTTCTTCTTCTTCTTCTTCCTCTCCTTTTTCTTGGCCGAAACCCTTTCTTGGCCGAAGCTTGAATTGTGGCTAGCACCACAATTTTGTTTCTCCTCCCAAACCTTTGTTCATGTGTATACCGTAGAGGTGTGAACGTTTGATCGCACTAAGATCTTAGAAGCTAAAGAAGGTTGCTGTCGGGATTACGAAGGGCACGCAACAAAGGTATAAATATTCATTCTATGTGATAGAGTAGGAACAACTTGTATATGAGTTTCCTTCGCGTGGATCTTCTGGAATGAAACTATTTTTATATTTTTCCCTGCTCCTTTTTCACGTGTTTAGCGATTAGTTCCTTACCTCATGTGTCTTTGTCGATGACTACTATCCTCTAATAATAGTCTTAGATTATTCTTAGTTCATCCAACAGAACAATATATTTTCTCTCTCAACGCATAAAATTCTTCCGTGTAAAATGAAGAGGTAAAGGAACGGTTAAGTATACTTTACACTAATCATGTGATAAAAGGTGATTCGTTCACTCCAGCGTCTTCGTAAACCCGTTAGGTTAAGTCTACTAAAGGACACTAATCACGTGATAAAAGGTGATTTATTCACCCCAGCGTCTCCGCAAACCCGTTAAAGGACACTAATCACGGCCTTACATTCGATTTGTATTTGATAAATTAATATGTGGAGTTAGGCAATTAAATGGATCGGATCCGTTTGGAGAACAGAAGTGCATCCGAACCGTCATCGAGATCGCTATGCCCTAGATCGACCAGGCCGCTCCCCTATATATATAATCAGCGGAGTCTCCATCTTCCTCGACTCCTCTATTGCCAGCGCCGTCGTCATATCTCTGCACTCTGTAAGTCATCTGCACCTCACACTGAATAGAGATCTCCTTTATTTTCCTGCTTTACTGTTTATTTTCAGCCTCGCCTTGTTCTTGTAGAATCGATATTGAAGTGTTGATTCTGTGTTTTTTTTTAAATTTTATTTATGTGATTAGTAGATCTGGGAGCTAAGGCGGTTACTGATTAGCCAGATTCGATGGCGCTGGTGAGTTCTTAGTTTTGGTTGTGCATGAACCTTCGAATTTTTGTTTGTTATTTGCAAGTTCTTTTTTTTTCTATTGGTTTCTTGCTATGTTTCGGTAACTTTAATCTGATTTGTGCTCCTGAATCTCTTTACCTTTTACAAGCTACTTGATATGGTTGATTCCCGAGTAATTTTGCACCATGGCGATCTGCAACAAATGAGGGCTGTCAGGGTTAATTCGTTCTGATGGGGCTTCTCGTGTACGGAATGCAAAAATAAGAGCATGGATGTGTTCTTAGGACCATGCTAATTTCAAATATGATATTATTTATGCATTCTAGCGTGATGGAACCAGATGAATTGGCCAAATTTTGATGAATTTCTCGTGTCTTAAATACAAAAACAAGAGTATGAAGATATTTCTTGGGCGACCATGATTCTAATTGTAGTTCTACTCCTGCACTCTGACATGGTTAGGTCCAACAAAGTGATTTGACTATATAACCTTGATGGCCCTTATCCATTGGCGGGAAATTGGTTGTTATCTAAAAGAAAAATTAGCATTCTCTTTAGGAAGTTCTGAAATCTTGTGGACCCAATAGGAATTCTCATCTTTGGGTGTACCATTTAGGAAATTTGTAAAGGTCTTCACATTTCAAATATTTTTCAATTAATACTCTCCATGTTGTAGTGTGAACACTGAAGCATGATATTGGCCTCTTAGTTGTTCACAGTTAGTTTCAGACTGTTACCTACATGTAGTATAATAGGGATGCTAATGTTTGTGTTTATTTTTATTGAGGTATCTCATCTATACGGAGATTTTATCTTGTTTAGGTTATGCATCGATTTGGTATGGCTGCCATTCAAAAAGTTGAATTTCTTCCATTTCTTAAGTCATTATGGAACAAATTTTCAGAAGCCGTGATAATGACAGTTTCACTTTTATTAGAATTCAACTGTTTTTATTGTGTTTATTCAATTTAAGCAAAGTCAATTATATTACCTAAGCTGCAGGTAGGGACGGTTATGCATGACTATGACTTGGTTATGCATGACTATGACTTGGAAAGGGTAAAATAGGAGTAAAAAGTAGTGCTTGTAAAGAGTAACTGTAAACATCAGTTTTAAGTGTTTAATGCAGCTACATGTGTTCACATATGCCTCTGCAATATTTCATCACAAGAACACACCATGTTCCTGCATACACATGTGGTTTCATGTGCTTCATTCATCAATTGACTTTGATGTCAAGCCAATTGTTAGTTTACCGAAAATGTATATGAAATCCTTCATAATAAGACTATATTAGAAGAGGATGAACATTTTTTCTATGTTAGTGTTAAAGCAATAAGAATCAATAAATGAAAAGGGAAGAAATTATTCCCCTCAAAAAGCTGTTGCCCGGAAGAAAAAATCGCTTGATAAAAGATGATGATTAGTTGTGTCTCAAATTCTCAATGCAATCGTACATCCTGAACCTTCTTTCTTTTTCCTTGACACCATTATCTGATATTGGTTTACTCAGGTTTTACATTGTACAAGTAACAAGAATGCATTCAAGACACTTATTGCTGCTGAGTACACTGGAGTCCAAGTTGAGTTGGCTAAGAATTTTGAAATGGGTGTGACTAATAAAAGTCCTGAATTTCTTAAGTTGAACCCCATGGGGAAGGTATGCACTTTTTTGGTCCAAATATTATCATGTTTACAAGATATTTGATCCTTACTTTAATTCTGGTTATGTGTGAGCTCAGGTGCCTGTGTTGGAGACACCTGATGGTTCCATTTTTGAGAGCAATGCTATAGCTCGATATGGTATGAGTGAATCTCTGTCCATTGTTTTGTAATCTTGGTTCTTGCAATATTTAATGTGTTCTTTTAGTGCACTGTCATAATACCATGTAGTTACTGGAATTCTGAGGCTGACTTGTTAGGTTCAATTTTACTTATGCATATCAAAAGATGAGAATCGCGTTGACCGCTGTCAGATATTCATAATTATAATTTTCAATATAAGGTGGTATATTTTCTAATATGGAGGTCATCCTCAGTTCAAACTGAACTAGATAAAAAGTTATTATTGCTCTTCTTTAAATAAACCAAACTAGACCAAATAGAAGAAATGAGTTTCCAAAGGAATTATGTTCTGTTTATTATCCTAAATGTTTCAGATACTTGTAGAGACTGAACTGAATTCCTTTAGAAACTGATTTGTTTGGTTCAAATGAATACTTATAATTTTTATTTGTTTAATTAGCATTATTTTTAAATGTGATGATGATAACTACATGATGACAGTTAGTTTGGAGTAAAATCACTCTGAGGTAGTCATTTGATTATTAATCAAGGATATCCTCTGAAATTTTTAAGAAATGGAGATCAACTATTGTTTCATATGCACTTGTCCTCTGTGCTAAAAAAAATTTAAAATTTTATATGGAATCGTGTAATCTAAACCAGAGTTAGTTGTTTCTTAAATGAATTGCGAGTCAAATTGCACAATGAAAATGGAATTTTGTAGTTCAACAATACCATCTTTAATGTTATCAGCTCATCATCTTCTCTCTTTATGAATATTTGTCTTATTTCTCTTGTAACATGGGGCTTTCTTTACTTTAGGTGTAAATAACAATTTATTGTTCTTAGATCTTGTAGGCAAGAGGCGTATGCTTGAAGAGAGAACTCTACAAAATTCGCATAACAGATGCTTTTTACTACAAACCATTTGTCTAACAATTTGGAGTCTTATGCATGGCTATTTCACTATTATCACACCACCTTTATTTTACTTTGAATTATGTTAAAATGCACTTTTTTTTGTTTCCCTCTATCACTCATTTTGTTTACTTTCTCCATGTGCATGAACCTTAATTTGTTTCCTCATTTTATCTATTGCCACTACACCTGATTGCTCCTGACACCAGTAGTTTTATTTTTTCTATTAACCCCACGAATCTTATAACATTGGTTTGTCATTTATATTTTAAAAATGCAAGTGGTGAAAATTTTACATTGTAGTAAATCATATTTTTTTATATTTAAAATGACAGTAAATGTAAGAAAACTCCCTGTAAAATTAACTGAGTGGTGAAAGTCTTAGCATTACCTGGAAGTGGAAGCCAACTTGGATCATCATCTTTGAACTGTGTTTGATGCTATCCCATCTATTTTGCCCGTTACATGGCTCTTATTTACAGACGCAACCTTGTGCAAACTTATATTTTAAATATAGTTTTTTTACTCCCATAAATGATAAATTTGCAAAAGGATTTTTGAGATGCATGTACTTATTGCATTTTCCCCTCAGTTACTCGTTTGAAGGAGAACAATCCTCTTTTGGGCTCTTCTCTCATTGAATATGTAAGTTTTCCATGTAAGTTTTCCGTCTCAATGTATCAGTTTGTTGTGCAGTTGAACCAATTGTTTTTCTTGGTTTGTATTTGGCAGGGTCACATTGAACAGTGGATTGATTTTGCAACATTGGAAATTGACATGAATATTTTAAGATGGTATGTTCCACGAGCTGGATGGGTACCTTACCTTGCACCTGTAAGTATAATATTTCCATCACCTGCGCACATCATATTGAAAGCTTGGTTGGACTCGTTGATTTACATGAATTGTGTGCTTTTGTAGACTGAGGAACTCGCGATAACTAGTTTGAAGAGGGCTCTCGGAGCATTGAATACCCACCTTGCCTCAAACACATACCTTGTTGGGCATTCAGTTACATTAGCTGATATTATTATGACATGCAACTTATACCTTGGATTTTCAATAATATTGATTAAGAGTTTTACATCAGAATTCCCTCATGTGGAAAGGTACTTCTGGACTTTAGTTAATCAGCCTGACTTTCGTAAGGTGTTAGGCGAGGTCAAGCAGACAGAATCTGTTCCACCTATTTCCTCCCAAAAGAAACCTGCTCAACCTAAAGAACCAGCTAAGCCTAAGGAAGTTAAAAAAGAACCAAAGAAGGAACCTGCAAAACCAAAAGTACCAGAAGTGGAAGAAGAGGAAGAGGCACCCAAGCCCAAGCCAAAAAATCCTCTAGACCTCCTTCCTCCTAGCAAAATGATATTGGATGAGTGGAAGAGGCTCTATTCCAATACAAAAACCAATTTCCGTGAGATTGCTATCAAAGGTATTGTTCCACCATTCACTACATTTGCTTGATATTCGGTGCTTTTATTATTTTTTATGTTATCTATCAACTTTACCAATAATCTACAGGTTGCCTTTATTTGTGATATAGTAGATACTAGCTAAAGGATATTACTTACTATTCTCTGTTATTTTCTTTGTATAATCGATAATGCATAATGTTTCAACAAACATTAAATGAATGCGTTGTAAATTTGGTACTTGGTGTTGGTTCCGTTGATTTATGGGTCCTTATGGTATATTTTATTTATTCATCATCCTGTGTATCATGGTTTCAGGTTTCTGGGACATGTACGATCCTGAGGGTTACTCTCTATGGTTCTGTGACTACAAATACAATGATGAGAACACTGTATCCTTTGTGACCTTGAACAAGGTGGGTGGCTTTTTGCAACGCATGGACCTGACTCGGAAATATGCATTCGGAAAAATGCTCGTTATTGGTTCCGAGCCCCCATTCAAGGTGAAAGGGCTGTGGCTTTTCCGGGGGCAAGAGATTCCAAAATTTGTTCTCGATGAGGTGTACGACATGGAGCTTTATGACTGGGTGAAGGTTGATATCTCTGATGAAGCACAGAAGGAGAGAGTGAATGCCATGATTGAAGATCAGGAGCCTTTTGAGGGCGAAGCTTTACTGGATGCCAAATGTTTCAAATAAATGCCATATGTTTAGAGTTGCTGGTGTTATTTTCTAGTACTTAAGTTATCAGGAGTGCCAACTAGATGAAATTTTGTGGAACGGTAATTTTAGAGTTTTCTAAGTCTCATGGTGGACAAAGCTAAATCTCTGAAAACCCTTGATATATTATGGTAGTGTTTTTAAAATTTTATGAAATGTTCAATTTGTGCTTGTGCCTATTTTCCCCTGAGTTCATGATAAAGAAAGCTTGCAGCAAGTGTACGTCTTGCTCATATGATAAAGTGAAGATTGATTTCAGCTGTGAAGGATAGATTCTCATGACCAAATGTATTAAAGAACAAGCAGATGATAGTGAAATCTCGATTGATATCTTGATGATTGCTTAAAAAGAAAAAAAAAGTTTAAGATTCATTTCATACTGCTAGTTTTTATCACAAGAGATTTAAAACCAGAAGCTTCCCAAAAATATCCTTGTTAAGTTTCTGTTGGAATAGAATAATATCATGAAGGATATGGAAATTAAATACCTGAGAATTGTGAAGAAGAATGAACCAAAAAACGGTGGATTATTTTACCGAGATTTTGAACTTTGATTCCCTTGGAGCAAATTTGGTTAGAGTTATTCCATTTTCCTCACATCAAGAACCTTATCTTCCATCTCTTTTATTTGCAGTTGATGACTTTAGAGATTCCTCCACAATAAAGCTTGGGTAGCAAATTACACGAGGAAGATAATTAAGGAGTATTTGTTTCAATAAAAGTAGATAATACATGACTTTTTTTTTTGTCATGGGAATCGGTTCATGAACAAAAGCTGCTCCAAGAAGCATCTATAAAAGCTCATATTGGCAATGGAATGATAAAATAAGAAGCCAAATGGGTTTAGCACCATCTCAAGAACCCAAGAACAAAGACCAGACCACAACCGAGGTGCCGATCGAGTGGGTGGAGCACTTGGAACCCATAACAAGTTCAGATCTTAACAAGAGCAAAGCCAACGTTTTGAAGGTTAGCCGTTACGTCTCCTTGAACAATTCATATTCTCTCTAAATCATATTTAAAGTTTATATTATTGAGGCAAAATAATGTTTTGTTTTGTTTGACCTGTGATGCAGAGGCATTGGCTGGATAATGATAGCAAAATCCATTGCTTTGCTTTGTTTGCGAGAGACTTATCGATAACTTTGGGAGATGATCAAAGTTATTGGCAATGGACTGTTTCTAAAGGAGAAGAGTATAATGTTTCTCTCTTAAAAATCTTTTTCCCCCTTATATTCTTCTCTCATCCTAACGCGTATACTCTTCTTGCTTCCAACGCCTACTGATAGGGATTCAGAGTTTGAAACAGCAGTGCTTAGAACAGTTTGTTGGTTGGACATCTTTGGAAAATTCGATACGTCTAATCTCACACCAAAAGTTAAGTACGAGGTTGTCTTTGCAGTCATGCTGAGCAAAGATAGCTACGGATGGAAAATACCTGTTAATTTGAGGATCAAATTTCCTGATGAAAGAATTGAGGAGCACAAAGAGAGACTAGAAGACAAACCTAAAGGACAGTGGATTGAGCTCAAAGTGTGTGAATTCGTGACGCCCCAAAAACCCAAAGGAGAAGTTGAGGTATCATTGTTTGAGCATGGTGGACATTGGAAGGGCGGGCTTATAGTTAAAGGTGTTATCATACGCCCTAAAAAGTGATTAAGCGATAGCCATGATGATGATAATCAAGAGTTCGTCCTTGGCTACATTAATTAGGATTGTGTTTGGCAAGGCATGTCGTTGTGAAATACTGTCATCCATTGATTGTAAACATTAATGATAGCATGCTAGCTGCAATAGTTTACTTATGAATATAATTTTGAAAGTTGAGTAATTTGAATGAGACAATTATCAAACATCTTTTGCTCACCATAAGACTCTTCACCCCTAGAGTCTTCTTGGTCCGCAGACAAAATAGCTCATAATCTATCGTGTGCAAGCTCATCGCCAGCTGTCCATATTCACTGATTACAGACAAGAACAATCGACGGTTAAGGCTAAGGGCCTACCTTTCAAGAACCGTCGAACTGATATTTTTGAACCATCAAAACGTTGGTTTTGAACCATCGAAACGATGGTTTTGAACCTCGAAACGACTATTTTGGTGCATCAGTTACGAACCATGGTCGGATCTTTAGCCAAACAATGATGCTACAGCTTGCAAAGAGATCGCTATCCCGCTATTGGGACTGTGATGATAGAGAGAATGTTTCTATTGTGAAAATTATGAAAGATACATTTTATAATCGAATGAGTTATGATTGAATAAATGATAATTTTACTATTAGACAGAGAAAAATATATTTTTTAAATCGTTAGTAATGAAGTTATTGTACGTTTCAAATTATGAAAACTCATAAAGAACAATTTGTAATTTTATTATTTTATGATATTTTTTATTATACGATTTTATATATTTTTTTATTTTATTGATTATATTATATTAGAGGAGGGAAGACTTGAAATAATATAAAATTATAGAGATCACAAAGTCATGTCTCAAAAATAATCTCTTATAAAATATGATAAGATGGTATATAATAAAATATTTATCAAGATTCCACGTTGTTGAGAGCTTTATGTAGAGGACTATTATGGTGCAGTGGTAAGGACGCTCAGTTGTAGACACCAACAGTTTGATTCATAGCTACGGTGTATTTGTAAGATTTTTTTCTCCAAATGAGACTCGCAACTAAAGGATGCTGAGCTTTTGGACCGTCCGCACTAAGAAATAGTCAATGAGATTAATTAAATTAATAATTTTTTTTATCTTATAAATAAATGATATAATGAATACATCCATTATATCATTTCATTGAATTTGTCCATAATGATAAATTCATATGTTATATATGTAAATTCATCGAATAAAAAATTAAAATCAACCAGGCCCTCTCAGATCACTCTTTGTTTTGGGTGGTAATCCCACCAGAGCAAAAGAACCGATACCCGGCCGGATTATTCTGCCAACTGTTTATGATTTTTCTTAATCCCACGAAAGAGATGTAATGGCAAACGTTAATGGATGGCACAATCAATCTTTCCATATGCGTACGGCGTAAGGTTAATTTCTGATTTATTTATGGGTTTTTGACTTTTTGTTGCGATATATTTTATGTTTAATTAGAAGATAGGTTTCTCAGGTGTTAATTAGCCAAAGACGATAGATTTATTATAATAGCATAGAAATTAACTTTTGATACACACATATGCTCAGAAAAAGAAAAGAAAACTCCTATCTCTTATTTATTTGGCGATCGGCTATATAAGTTGATCTTATAATTTATCTTCTTTCACATAACTTGGGACAGATCCACATCAGATTTACTAATTAAAATTTAACATTTAGGATAGAAGAATTAATTTATTAAATTTAGATATCTATTTTTCACTATATAATATATCAACTTTCTCTAAAATTTACTATATCTTTATTTTTTATTATTATTTTTTTCTCTCATCTATATTTTTTATTACTGGTTATGTGCAAATATTTTTTTAATATGAAATATTAAATTTAAGGTGAAATATTTAAAATGTTTACTTAGAAAATTTATGAATGTTCTGAGGATGAAGAGTATAATCATTTTTTTTTATTTTGCCACAACGTTAATAAGAAAAAAAAATATCACTAGAGTCCCAATTTGTAATATAACATTCTTGCAAAATATCGATTAAATATATGTATCTATATGTATTTATGTGCATTTTTTCCTTAATCGAAGTAAGCATTTAGGTTTTTGAATAGAATAAATAAGGAAGAAGGAAATTTGTATGCCATCAAGGCATCAATATGTTTTTAGAAAAACACTCTTTTATTCTCACTGTTTATATAAGAAATAAAAGGCATGTAAGTTCTTGAAAATTGGAAAAGATATCCGTCAGATATGAATCAAGAATAATGATAAATTTAGTTTTATAAAAAATTTTCATCGATCATCATAATAAATAAGATAAGTACATATGATCTTCAATCCATCAAAATTAATATTCTCATAATTTAATATGTGGCAATTAAATCTTAAACTCTATATTTATGACTTATCACAAGATGATCTAACTATAACACTCTGTCCTTTAGTTATGTTATTTTTATTGTAGAAATAAGAGAGGTATCTTTTGTAAAATATAATTTGTTAATAACCAATCTTAATAAATGTGAAGGTTAAAATCATCTTGTGCACCTCTTCTAATACATGGATATTATTATTTTAACTTGGCAATAATTTTTAATATGTTTTAGTTAATACTAATTTTAGTCACTCAATTTATAAAATTAATTGCTGATATATATTTTTTTTTCAAAAAAATCTAAGCAATTTAAAATGATAATTTTATTAAATCTCTATGAATTACTCACTAAATTTAACACTTAATTGTAAGTTACAACATTAATTAATAAATATTTGAAGCAATATAAATAAGAGATCGATAAAGACAATAGACAAGTACGTTTTAACAGTTGTATTATTTTGCTTAAAATAAAGAATTGAAACAAAAAATATTTAATTTGTTTTTTTTGAAATATAAACCACAATTTGAAATATAAACCACATGAAGGAAACAATCAAAACGCTCAGAGAGCGTTTAATTTACCTGTTTTTTATTTTTATTTTTTTAAAAATAATATTTGGTTTATATATTTTTTTTTAAATTTAAAAAAACAAATATTATTTTTCTAAAAATAGAAAATATTTAAAAATTAATTTTTATTTTTTAAAAAATATATATATATATTTAAAAAAAATAAAAAAAATTCAGACATAATCAAGCATATTTTTTTTTAAAAAATTTATTTTTTTAATATATTTTTATATCATTTATCTATTTTTACCGGAACAGTTTGGAACTGAATCAAACAACGAAAAATGCCAAGTCAAGGAATCGTAATTCCGGCGACAGCCATTAAAAGGCCGCGAGGAGGCCGCCGGATCGCGAGGAGCATGAGATCACGAACACCAACGTCTCGATTTTTACAAAAACTTTAGCCTCCTCCGTATTTAAGATCAACGCAGAGCTCGAACAAAACTGCCGTTTTTTGCATGGTAATCGAACGCAATGCCTCTAGATGAGAAGAACATTCAAGCCCCCCTCGATCGCTTCACACACACATATATTTTTCTCTTTTTCTTCGGATTTTATTGTGTTCAGTTCGATTAATTCGCCTTCGTTTTTCTTCTTTGCAGCTGCAACTGCCGTTCCTCTGATTTCAATTAGTTGCTTGGGTTCTCCGTTTCCAACCAAAGATGCTTCTTGCTGGCTTGCTGCTTGGAAAATTCTCCAAGAAATGGTGAAAATTACCATCTGAATTATTAGTTTAAAACTGGATTTACCTTCACGGTGCTTCGTCCATGGCAGCAAGCAGGCCGTGCGGTGCATAAAGTTGAGGGCGGAGCGGATCAAGAAGAAGAAGCGGGCGGTGGTGCGGATTTTAAAGAAAGACGTCGCCGACCTCATCGCCGCCGGCCATGAATCCAACGCCTTCGGAAGGGTAAGAAGATACCTCGAAAAAAGATTGCATTTTTAGCAGCTTCGACTCATAAAGTTGTAATTTTTCTGATCCTGTGAAGATGGGCGCATTGATTGTGGAGATGAACCGGGTGTTCTGCTACGAAATGATCGAAAAATTCTGCGAATGTATCTCGAATCAGCTTCCGACTCTACAGAAGCAGAGGTATTCCTGTTATTTAGGATTCAGTAAGCTTTTCATAGATTCCTATCTCCATAATCTGATGTCCTTTCGGCAGAGACTGTCCTGAAGAATCCATGGAAGCAATATCGACCCTAATTTATGCAGCAGCAAGATTCTCAGACTTGCCGGAGTTGCGTGATCTCCGGTCTCTGTTTACAGAAAGATACGGGAACTGCATGGAGTCGTCAGTGAACGCCGAGGTGCCGATCCTAATGCCCGATTCCAAGCGCGTCGAGTCAATTTCTAACTCGTATAGTTCCCTTGCAGTTTGCTGAAAAAACAAACAGGAAATCTTTCCCGAGGGAATGGAAGCTGAAGGTGATGCAAGAAATTGCTGAAGAATTTTCTCTAAGTTGGACAGGCAAAAAAAATCAAGAATCACGCAATCTTCCTCCATTTAAATCTGCAGGCCAGGCTCAAACTAATAAGAAACCAAGGAGTAATCATGATGCAGGAAGAAAAATTGATGAAAAATTTGAGGTTTTAGACATTGATCCAGTGAAGCCATCGAAGCCAAAACCAGTCAGTAGGAATGAGGCAGGAAAGAGTGGAAACAGACGAGTGCATGAAAAAAGACGTCAAGGAACGGGTGCAACTGATGAGTTAGAAAACCAGCCGATTGCACTATTGAAGCCGAATTTGATGAACAGTGCTCCAAAAAATCTTGATGGAGATTCTGATACAGAGAAGCCTAAGCGCTTTTCTGTCCGGAAAAACCTCCGAAAGTCGGCTGTTAATTACAAGGAGACACCTCGAGAAGAGATTGACAGTAAATTCTTGCTCCGAGGATTGAATGGAGAGAAAGGGCAGGATAGGAGGAAGAATGCAGAAGCTATCCAGGATGAGCGTGATGACGAAGAGAAGATCTTGGACGTCCTCTTGTTGTACTACAGCAGGAAAGGGAGAGATAATGATACAACTCAGAGTCATCTGATTCCAAGGATCCAACTGCCTCCTCCAACAAGGACCTCCTCCTGGTTGGCATCGGAATCGGTTAGCCCGGCCGAGACTAGAGAACCCGGTCCGGCTAGTTCACTCCGATCTGATCCGACGAGTCGTCTCGGTCGCAGTCTAGTGCATCCTAGACTGCCAGATTATGATCAGCTGGCAGCAAGGTTTGCTGCTCTGAAGAGTGGCTGAGGCACCTTGATACAAACGTTGATTGAGTGTTCTGTAAGAGGCATCAAGTTTGTAACATATGAACCTTGTCGATGAACTTTTGATGGCATATTAAAGTAATGCCTCATTCAATTAAAATGGGTGACAGATTCATTGAAAAATTAACTTTATTTTAACAAACTTAAAGATTTCTATAAGTTCCGATTGATTTGAAGCTACGTGCAAAAGTTATAATAAAGTTATTATCATCGTTCGATTGATGTATAGAGTGGCTGACTGCACCTTGATATGCAGTCGATATGCAGTTGATTTGAACCTTCTCAATGAACTTTTGATGGCATATTAAAGTAATGCCTCATTCGATTAAAATGGGCGATAGATTTACGATGCCAAATAGGATATTGATTATTTTATAAGTTAATGAGAGAAGATTTTGGAGGAGAAATTAACAAAGAGAGATCCTACCGGCTGAACCAGAAGGGAGATTGAAAAAGAAATTTATCAGAAAAAGAAAATTTTATTAATATTTATAAACATACCATATAACTAAGAAAAGAAATAAATTATAATATATGAATTTCAATTATCAAGAAATAAGATAAAAGATGTTTTTTTTAAAAAAATCTGATAAAAAATTAAAATTAATAAAATATGACTCAGTTGAGACTAATTATGACATATAAATATAAAAAATATCTGAAATATTCTAAAAATAAAAAATATTAAAAATAGTAATAAAATCTAACTCTGAGGACATAAATTATAGAATTTAGGGTAAAAATTAATGAGTCGGATTTTAAATTCCAAGTAAAAAAAAATTATCACCGTTTATTGATAGGTGGAAAATGACCTGTGGGTTGGTAGTTGGTGTAACCTTCTATCGCATAAAACTTACTTGGGAAGGGTCTATTAGAGTAAAATGTCCGGCTACCAGCTAAATAGACCGTACTCCGAAGTCGTTAGCAATTCACACTTGGGAGGAATTTCATTTTATTTGATTTTTTTTAAAAAAAACTTGAACCTAAAATCTTTTGAGATTTTTACCAAAAAAAACGTACGTAGAAATTCATATTTACTAAAAAAATATATCATATATTTAAATTTATTAAAAGGTGATAAAAAAAAATTCCTTTTTACCCCTGCCACTAAAGTACTGGTCATGTTGGACCATATAATTTATCATATTAGGCCCAACGTGAATCTGATATGGACTTGATATTTTCATATCAGACCCAACGTGAATTTGATAAAATATCAGTCTCACATTGGACCTGATATTTTATCATATCAGATCCACTGTGAGCCTGATAAAATATAAAGACTACATGTATTTGGAAGGTAAAAACGAATTATTATTTTATCAATTTTCTTTTTTCATTCTACTCCACGTTCGTCGTGTAAACAGCCACCGCCAGCTCCGCCCCACGACTTGCGTTCACGTGACGTCGGCATTATCTCGTTTCTCCGTTTCCTTTCCCTTTTTGTTTTCATTCCTCCGCCGTGAGTGATAGAAAGTTACAATCATTTTTCCCCCTTTTTGTCCTTCTTCTTCTTCTTCTTCTTCTTCTTCTTCTTCTTCTCACTTTCCTTCCGCCGCTGCAATGCTACTGCTTGGACTTCCGCTCCTCTTCCTCTTCACTTCCCCTCTCGGCGCCCAGGGTTCTGACGCCGACGCCCTTTTGGCTCTCAAGGCCGCCGTCGACCCCTCCGACCGCCTCCCTTTCATCCCCGCCTCCAGCTACTGCCGTTGGACGGGTGTCTCCTGCTCCGTCGACGGCCGCGTGGTTAGTCTGGTCCTCGCCTCCGCCGGACTCGCCGGTCGCCTTCCCCGAGGCGCTCTCGCCCGCCTCGACTATCTCCGCGTCCTCAGCCTGAGGAACAACTCCCTCGCTGGCCCCTTCCCGGACTCCCTCCTTAACCTCTCCGCCCTCCGCTCGCTCGACCTGTCGCACAATCACCTCGCTGGACCGCTTCCCCCTTCTCTCGCCGAGATGGACGGCCTCATCGCCCTTCTCCTCGAGGATAACTTTTTCAACGGATCGATCCCGTCGTTCAATCAGTCGTCGCTCAAGAGCTTTAATGTCTCCGGCAACGACCTCTCCGGCGCGGTCCCTGCCACCGACGTGCTCGCCTCCTTCGACCCTTCAGTCTTCGCCGGCAATCCCGGACTCTGCGGTGGGCTTGTGCGGAAGGAATGCGCTTCGAATAGCTTCTTTCCTCAAGGAGTCAGCCCGTCGACCGCCGGCGCCCCTTCCCCCGCCTCTACGGCTGCTTCGGGTGGAGGAACTCTACTCCCTCGCTCGGCTTCACCGTCACGAGCCTTGCACAAGACGACTTTGGTGGCTGTTGGTTTCTTGATAGGTGCGATTGTGCTAATTTTTGTCTTTTCTGCTTCATTGGTCATTAGAAGGAAGAAGATACCGGGACAGCAACAGGGGACAGAAATGGCGGAGAAAAACGCAGTGACCAACAGCGTCGCCAACATATCCGAAATCAATGCGAAGAGTTACAACGATGAGGATATTGAGAGCACTGGCATTGGCGCCGTGGACCCTGCGGCCGAGCTGGCACTGACAATATCGGAAGAGAGAGTGAAGAGAATGGGAAAAAACGGGTCTTTGGTTTTCTGTGCAGAAGAACCGTTCTGTAATCTGGAGCAGTTGATGAGAGCTTCGGCGGAAATGCTGGGGAGAGGGAGCCTTGGATCGACATACAAGGCTGTGCTCGACGGTAGATTAGCCGTCACCGTAAAAAGGCTTGACAAGAAGAAACTAGGGACTGCTGCTAAGGAGGGTTTTGAGCATGATATACAGAGAGTGGGCAGTCTGAGACATCCAAATTTAGTGCCTTTGCGGGCATATTTCCAAGCAAACGAAGAGAGACTGATTGTTTATGATTACCAACCAAATGGCAGCCTTTACTCCCTCATTCATGGTATGTTCACTTTCTTTTTCAGTTTTATTTGTTAATATAAAGTCGAGTAGTATTCCATTCTCATTCTTGCCATTATCTGTAGGAACTTACAGATTTGTATAGAGTTTATGAAAATGTCAAACTTGTTTCCTGCTCGATTTCTTTACATATAGCCATATAGGTATCAACTTTGCAAACTCTTTACCTTCCTAGTGAATCTATAGTGTCACTGCTGCAGAAACTATCCTAATTTTTAATTAGGAAGCTATCATATGGTTAGTACACTTTGAGGTTTTATCATTTCCAATCAGTGGGAAGAAACTACAAAAGTAGGTGATCAACAATGAGATGTCAACCACATGGTCCACACTGCTCTGGCTCCCAATAGATCTAGAAATGTTGGACTTGAAAACAACACGGATTCTATGAATCATGTCCACAGGGAATCTTGACATACAGGATGGAGCCTTTTCTAACACTCTACTTTAGCAAGTTTATTAATTTGGACATCAAGGAAGAGACTTTCAGTATATACAAGTAAGAGTGTATTCTAATAGTAAAGTATATACATGAGGTCATGCTGTCAGGAAAGTTGTTTGCACTTAACATATGTCTTTATTAGTTTGTGTTGCACTTGAATATGTGTGGATCTCAAAAAGGTGGTTATACATCTCAATCTTATGCATGTTTAGATTTTTTTCCCCATTTAATTTAATGTTAATTATGACTTACAGGTTCTAAATTCACACGGTCCAAGCCCCTTCACTGGACCTCATGTTTAAAGATAGCAGATGATGTGGTGCAGGGGCTTGCGTACATCCATCAGACTTGTCATTTGGTGCACGGCAACATTAAGTCTTCAAATGTTCTTCTTGGATCTGATTTTGAAGCTTGCCTTACCGACAATTGCCTCACATTTCTTTTGCAACCATTGGACGATCATAGTGACCGGGGATACAGAGCACCTGAAGTAGAGTCTAATCAACAGCATACGCCTAGTTCTGACATCTATGCTTTTGGTGTCTTGCTGCTGGAGCTCCTCACAGGGAAACCCCCTTCAGAGCATCCAATTCTTATCGCATCTGATATTCCAGTTTGGGTACAATCAGTAAGGGACGATCGAGACATTGAGGAGCACCTCATGATGATCATTGCCATTGCTTCAGCCTGCACTTGTTCTTCACCAGAATTTAGGCCAGCCACCTTGCAGGTTCTGAAGATGATTCAGGAAGTGAAGGAGGCTGAGACACAAGAAAATGACTTTGATTCAATGAGCATATCTTAAATGGTTCAGCTGTCTCTAGTGGAACTCAATTAGAGCCTTTGCAACAAAAAGTTGGAAGATTTCGACTTATAATGCTATTGTATGTAATAGTACCCCTCATTCTAGAGGATCGGCTAAGGTTAAAATTGCTGATGATCCTGCTTCATGGTGAGATAAAAAGCCTCCAACCTGTAGAGAGAAAAACCAAGTCAAATGACTGAATTCGTGGGAATTTAACCTAATTCACAGAATGCCAGATGATATTCCTGGAAATTGATCCTGACAAAGATACGTTCTCGCTAGGAAGTGACTAGTAGTTCAAGATATAAATAGTCTTTTAGTTGCTTTGTTCTCAGAAAAACAAAGAGCTTTGTAATTGTTCCCTTTGCCATTTACAATCTTCCAAGCAAGAACAGTTATACAATGTAGCAGTTTAAGATGTACTGGATCTGTGAATGTATTTTTTTATCATTCAATTAATTTTGTATCGCAATTTTCCATCTTGAAGTGCCAGCTGAAATGTTCATTATCAGGGTCATAGTAATTGAGGCAATAAATGCCAAGCTATTAATCTTTTCTTTTATTTCACCATCAGTGAGTATCATTGATTCTGATGTCCCAACAATCAATGGTTGAGCTATCATGCTTGTTGACTATATTACAAGCCCATTTTTTTCCCTTTATTTTCCAGAAAATAGAGAATAATCACAAGAATCAAAGTTCAGAATTGTCCGGTTACGGCCTGATTTTTCCACCAGTTTCTTGATTTTTAGTAAAATTTGCTGGGAATACGGTCTGACAAAGACAAGTTAGCGAACAAGTTCTTCAGACCAAAACACTTAAGTCTGCACTTAATGTACATATCAAAGTTGTTGGAAGACAGGGATTAGAAGACAATTCCTCAAAGACGAAAAGAAACTCCAATTCGTCTTCTGATTATTAAATTCAAGACTTTTTCCGGCTTAAATTTCATGATAGAAACGCAATTATTGCCTCAGAATCAATCTCCTATCGACCATCTTTTGCAGCAGAGTTAAGGTCTCAAATATCACGGCAGAATCTTCCAAGTTGAATTCTTGATCCATCAATGAGTGAGCTAGCTAAACTTGACATCTTTGTGCTGATCGTATTGATCAGAAGCACAAGCATCAACAAATGTGATGAAGTGATGGTGTCCCATTCAGTTTTCAATCTGTCTACTCTCAAAATAATTGAAAATTCAAAGTCAAGTTACAGTTTTCTTCCCATGCTAGAAAACAGAGAAAAAAAAGATCAAAATTGTCAAAGCCTGGCCCGATCGGATGGTGATCTAATTCAACCAGCTCCATGGTTTCTTTTACTGAATTATTTTGCAAAAAAACAAAAACAAAAATATGATCTAACATTGA
This sequence comes from Kaempferia elegans, assembly GCA_037974815.1. Taxonomy (NCBI): domain Eukaryota; kingdom Viridiplantae; phylum Streptophyta; class Magnoliopsida; order Zingiberales; family Zingiberaceae; genus Kaempferia; species Kaempferia elegans. The sequence goes on along the minus strand of JBBPFQ011100445.1, from coordinate 2,278 downwards.
CCAGTTCGCTAACAGACAGTTAATGGCCAAAGACTTAAGTGTACACTTATTGTATCAAAGTATTTCCAAGTCAGAGTATGAGATGGGCAATTCCTCTACCATTCAAGATATCTTCTGCAAGGCTTGGCTTTTTTTGCAGAAATTTCCATGTCACCTAGTCAAATTCTGTTTTAGGTTCTGCCAATGCCCATAACACTTGAAAAATATCACCTGTGTTCAGCTGAAAACTTATGTGTCATCGAGGAACAAAGTTGTATTCTTGGTGATCAGAAACTTAAGTAGATCAAAATCTGCTCCAGAAAGTTAAACAAAAATATTTATTTGCAGCTCATCTGTGGGTTGTTTTGAGTTTGCAAATTCCAAACTAACTGAGCTAATTGTCCTCTTTGCATGCAGTAAAACAATGATCAGAATTGGCAAGACCAACACAGATGATGTAGTTGTACCAACATTGGCTGTTCAATGTTTTCAGAATTAAAATAAATGATCACATCAACACAATAGGGATGGTAATTTCACCCGGCGGATCTATCCAAATGGAGGAGGATACGGAGGAGCTATTGATACTCGATATCCAATCAGAATATATATATATAGACTTAAACCCCGAACCCGATCCATTATCATCCTAATCACAATTGACAGTGTAATATCAGAATTTCACCATTGCAGTAACAGCTGAAGCAATTCATTACTTCCCATTGGCTTGTGAAAGAATCAAAGTATACACAAAGTTTAACAAGACTGAAATGAATCTATAAATAAGACACCACATACAACTTGGCTACCACCGCCAAGTCACCATCCAATCTCTTCTTCGTCTTCTTCTTCTTCTTGAGAGCGTAGGAGAAGGAGAAGGAGAAGAGAGAGAGAGAATGAAGGGAGTAAACAGAACAAAGTTGATATTTTTGCAGTCTTCGCTCAATCACAAGCAAGGTGGCCATGGCTTCAACGCATCCTTCTCCATCTTGCTCTCCCACCATCACTACCGCCGTTGGCTCGTCGCTATCCTCTCCTTCTTCGCCTTTGCGTCCCTCCTCGCTCTCCTCCTCAACGCCTCCAATGCGAGAGGTGTGGACGCGCATGCTTACTATATTTCGGATTCCTCTGTTTCCTTGCCCGCCGGCGAAGTGGATAAGCAGCTTCCTGCGGTGGTCTTCGACGCGCTCCTCGAGTACGCCGCGTCCTCCAATACCTCGGAAAAGATGGAGGAGGAGGATATGCGGGCGGTCGCCGCCGTTATCCGGCGCCGGGCGCCGTGCAACCTGCTCGTGTTTGGGATCGGGCACGAGACGCCGCTTTGGCGCGCTCTCAACCGCGGCGGGCGCACCGTGTTCGTGGGCGAGAGCGAGTACTTGGTGGGGCGCGCGGAGGGGCTGAACCCGGGGTTGGAGGCCTTCGACGTGGCCTTCATCACTACGGTCCGGGAGACGCCGGAGCTCCTGGCCGCCTCCCGCCGGCAGCGCCGCGGGGAGTGCCGGCCGGTGCAGAACCTGCTCTACTCCGACTGCCGCCTCGCGGTCAACGATTTACCGAACCAACTCTACGGCGTGGCGTGGGACGTGATTCTCGTGGACGGGCCGCAGGGGAACGCGCCGGAGACGCCCGGGCGGGCGGCGTCCATCTTCACGGCAGCCGTGATGGCCAGGTCGGCCCCCGGAGGGCGTGTGGATGTCCTCGTGCACGACTACGACCGGGAGGTCGAGAGGGTAAGCAGCGGCGAATTCCTCTGCCCGGAGAATCTCGCCGGAGGCACTCCCCGCCTCGCCCACTTCCTCCTCCGCGCCGGCGCCCCCACTGACAAATTCTGCCGCAACAAGAAGACACTCAGAGGACCATGGCATCCGCCTGCCGTCGGCGCGACGGCCGGCTCCTAATCTGCCGCACGTCCTTCAATTGCTATCAAAAGATCAACCATCACGATGGAAAAACAAAAACAAAAAAAAAAAATCGAAAAAATACGCAGTCTTCAATTTTCTTTTACCTTTTTTTAACAATTAAAGAAAAAGATCGAAGCTGCATTAAAAAACCATGTGCCTTGCCTACCTAACAAAAGATGAACGGCTTTTTACCAAATAGCGTACGTGAGATGTTTTAATTACCAAAAGGCGCACTATGGTTTGGAATTTACCAAATAGCGCACTTTTTAAAGTGTTTTTCCGAATTTAACCCTCTGACAAATCCATCAATTCATTCCAATTTCTCGCTCACTCTCTCTGCTCGGCTGCATGTAAAATTTTTGTTTTAATTTTTTCTCTCTTATCTTTCTCTTTCCAAT
>JBBPFQ011100230.1:0-10087 GCA_037974815.1 Kaempferia elegans | reverse complement strand
AAAGTTGTTTGCAGCCTAGTATTTTGCCAAGTTGTTGAAAGATACTTTGAAAAAAATACATTGCCAAGTTAAAAAAAAATGAACTTTACAACGTAGATATAATTTCATACAGAAAATTTGAGAAATTTTTCAAAGAAAATACATTTTAATGTTGACTTTTGCTTGTAAGAAAGTTGCGTGTATCAATAACTTATTGTGGCATTTCTTGTCTCTATTAGTGAATACAAAATTAAAAGCAGAATCGTAACTGACTTGGCAACTTTGACCCAGTTCATCAACAACTTCCTACTCCTGTTTTTAGGTTCTATTATATATTTGGTTAGTAATTGAATTAACGGATCATATTAATTCTTACTGTAAGTCTCTGTCTGACCCAAACTTGAAGTCAATCTGTACATTTGTCGATCATGTTGCGACCCCCATTGAGCCTCCTAACTTCCAAATCATGTTCAAAACAATCGTCCGTTAAAGAATGGTAGCCAGGAACACATTCATAGCCATGAACACATTAGTTTTTGAGAAGAAAATTTTTAATTTAAATTAAATTTAAAATTTAAAATTTAAATTTAAATTAAATTTAAAATTTAAATTTAAATCAAAATTTTGCAATAAAAAATTTTTTAACCAGTTCAGGTAACATTAAACCTGAGACGGTCTGCCGACCCTATAAAAATTTTCCACTTGCCCCTAGGCCGTAGGAGCTAAAAAAACAGATGAGGGGTAAACAACTTACTATCGCAATGACATCAATGGAGCAAAGAAACATGAAACAAATGAAATTTATTCATCCTCTGCATAACACTCTAACCAGTATGTTTCCTTTTGCCCTAGCACCCCTCAAATTATGGAACAAATTTTCTAAACCTCCAGATTAAAATCACTTGAATAAACCTTATGAGAGTTAAAAATCAGTCTGATGATGAAAAAATGATAGCCGATGGACGACCTGGTATGATTAAGAGCTGGGGAGACGAGTACAAGCAACTCACCTCAGTATCCCCTCCCGTGCCATGCACATCAGGCTGCGACCTCATTGATGTGTTCTGTGTAGCTTTTCCCAGGGGGAATGAAAATCAAATCATCCCAACCAGAATCCTTGTCATTCATCTGCAATCAGCATCAGGTTGATACAGTATAACCTTAACCTAAGTGGATTTGGGAAAGACTAAATGGTTATACCTCCATCTTTTTCAATACATCTTCCAAACTTCCAACCTACATGGAAATAAGGAAATTAATAAGTAGAAGGGGTAATCACATTTGTTGGTCACCATCTCAAATCTACCCTTTTTTAAAGAAATGCCTCCTCGCTTACCAATGTTTACATTGTTCATGAGGGAACGTCTATTTTGTAAAATAGATGTCTCTGGTGATTCCTACTAAACATTTACACAGATTGTACACATTTCTTTCTAAGAGTTGTGTGTGTAAGATATTGCCCCTTCAGTGTCTTTTGTGACATTTTGGAGTGAGAACTTAGTTTAGAAGTCAGACGATCCATTAGAAACGTTCAATGGAATGTACTATCAATAGCCTTTGGGATGCTTCACTACGACGCATGTCATTATCAAATCATGCAATGAAAAATTTGGCCAAATTCAGACAATTCATGACAGAAACTTATTTCACTATGACTATTCCATTTTGCTCACTCAAAACTTCCTAGCCATTCCACATGAAAACCATGCGAAATTTGTGAATCATGAATCATAATAAAACATCAATCATGCCACCCCTTTGAAATCACTTCTCGCATGACATGAGGGTTGATCTAAGCAAAATCCTTCCTCTTCTAGGTATCATTCATTGACACGTCGCCATAAGGAGACTAGCTACTGCATGACTGGAAAGTTATTATTTCACCCCGCAAGCATTATATTCTTTCTTGTTAAAATAAACAACACTTGGGCTAACCTATGAGGGTTCAATGGGGGGAAAAACAACTTAAAAAAAATGGCTACGAAGAACAATCCTTTGTAAAGGCTTGATTTTTGCTAACAAACACACAAAGGAATGGCACGGGCAAATTTAGATGATATTATCATGAAGTAGTGGCACATAAATGAGAAATGTTGATCCTGAATTTCTACTCTTACAAAAAAAAAACATCATTCTCTATTGGATTGAAAAAAGGGCTAGACTACTTGTGCATCTATGTTGGCCCTGACATGCCCCAACTAGCTCATTCTAGTTCATCTACCTCTTCATTCATTCCAATAAGAGTGGCATTGTCAGGCGCATGGCAACATTTCATGTGGCAAATCCATAGATTAAAACCTAATGGAGTTGGAGTAGTAAATTTATTGAGGTTAATTTGGGGAGATGTAAACGATATTGAAAATCAGAAGGGCTAGTTGGATATTAACTAAGATTTGTATAGTCTGGAGAGCATCCTAAAACAAGTGAAAGAGTCTAAGGGTCAGGGGGGAAGTTTACTCTAAATAGAAAGACAATTTCTTACCATTATGTTTTGATATAATCCTGATCCTCTTGATGGCTTGGAAGCTTTGAGCAGTTCTCTTTCTATGTCTTCCTGCAAAAGAAAAGAGTTAGGAAGCCTCTCTACGTATATTACAGATTTGTTGGCGGTGTAATTTCTGCATTCAAAGGCAAGTACTATCTAACCTTCTGGAAATATATGGGACAGTAGCGCTTGTTTTTTTTCTTAACAACCAAAAGATCCGACTGCACAAGAAAATCAATTGTTGTCAACAGTAAGAAACAACAATGAGGTATTAGAAAAAATCTTAAAAATAAGCTAATGGCCTATCCGTAAATTGCTGACAAATTTTAAAAAAAAACATAAAAAATGGAAAAGACAACGCACCTTACGCGCCATTTTGAAATATCCTAGGAGATTTTAAACATCATATTAATTGTTACTAATTTTCACTCTGGTGATGAATGTAACATAGGAGTTAATGCAACAACTTCAACTAGAAGAACAAGAATGGTAAAGGAGATAGTTAAAATCAGTCTTTGTTATGTGAGCAAATAGGCACCTCGACATTTAGTTATCATAAGACTTTATGGGAAAAAAGAGAGAAACTAATACCAAAGAACAGAATTTGGTTTAACTTATCATACAAAGGAGCATGTATTGTCATATATTGAAAAATCAACTTGGGATCTATGCTTGTCGACATTATAGAGGAACATGTATTTTAATACATTGTAAAAATTGATTTTTGCCCCTGCATTGGTGTTTGGAAACTTGCTTCACTTTTCGTTTGCACTGTCAGTTACACCAACAAAATCTTTTAAAACCCCCTATAATCATTTGATTCCAGTTCTTAGAAATATACATTCTTCGGTACATAGGAGCCAGCTATCGGTGAATAAAATCAATAAGAAGGGAATTGATAGTTGACTGCACCTGAAAGACAGGAACTCCATCAAAGCCTTTTGAGATATCCGCAGGCCTTAACTGAAAATTGAAACTAGTAAAATGCAGTCCATAAGGACTAGCAAAAAAGAAACAGGAATCTTTTGGATAAGAAATTAAGAAAAAGAACTAAAAAAGAAAAAATCACAAATACTAGTGAGTAGAATGAGAAGAAATATCATTATTAAAAATCAGGAAAACAAAAGACAGACAAATATCAAATAGATTGACAATTTTAGCAATTAATACATTTAATCTTTTTGTAAAGAATAATAAAATCCATGGGATGGATAAATAAAAGGATAACAAAGAAAATATTTTAGTTTTTGTTTTTACTTAAACTAGTGAAAACTAGGAGGAGATAAAAATAAACACAAACTACAGTCAACCAGTCTGGGCACCCATTGGCAAAATCTAACCACCTGTCACACACCCTTTGGCCTCTCCATCTTTTTGCTGTCTAATTTTGGGTGGAAAAGAAATCAAGGTAGAATTATATGGCTTTGCCACCTCTCTCTTTTTGCTTCTAAGAAGAGGAAGAAACTTTCTTTTCAATTTTTCTTCCTACATTTTTCTAATAATTTTTGTCCAAGTAAACAATGGCAATCTATTCAATGATTCATTTATCTCAGGTTAACAGCAAAAACACTTTTTTCCGAGCAAAAGTACTCAGCGTTGAAGTAATCGATGGCACAGAATCTCCCTGATTGCTTTATACAACTGCAGTAGTAGGTTACCAGTGAACTCAAAAAGAACAGTAGCTTGAGTAAGGTTACAGGTTCAATGCATAACTATATTATGTTTATGAGATTGCTGACCATAACGCATTGTGTATACTATGTGGCAAAAAAATCTGTTGCAGCCTGTTGTGACGAAGACGTCATACTGCATTAACTCTTGTTTCCATACCATCACCAAGTACACGGCAGGACAAACAAAAGAGCACGAGAGGAAACCGTAAGACAAAGTGACAAACCAACAGTTACAAAGTACGGCTCCCAATCAATATATCTACAATTTGAACTGTAAAGTCAAATGTTGCCCATGCTTCGAGTAAAATAACAACAAATGTATTTGACAATCATACCAATTGACAGAGTGAATACATGGGTTGAAACTGGAAATGGAGGAAGGAAAGGGAAAGAATGGGAAAGATAATAAGAGGCAATTTATTTGAAAGAAAAAGGACACGGAAAGTTGGGCAGAAGGTTCTTCTATTTTTCCATATTTTTTCCAGTCCGAATTTCCATAGAAGTGGAGACCAAAAAGAAGAGGGAGAAAAAAAGATACCCATGCCAACTGATCATTTTCTTCTTTCCAATCTGTTATCCCTCTTCTTACCTCCAAGTAAACATTCACAAGGAAACCACTTTTTTCTAACAGATCTGACTAAAATAGCACAATAGATTAGGGCAACGACAAACAAAAACTTACCGTCAGAGCATTCTTTATCTGAAGAGGATCTGGTAAAAATCGAAAAGCAATTCCTTCAACCTTTAGCATATAAACCTACAAAGTGGAATGGGTAGAGAAATTTACTGTAACTTCATAAAAGGTAAAATAAAAGTAAATTAAATAATAAACTTGCATTCTTAAATAAAACAGTAATTCTTGTGTAGCACAAGCCCTTTGGAAATAATACATGGATGTAACCAGAAGTTTCTGAAGGGGTCAATTGACCTCACTATTTTTATTTTCACAAAAGCAGAAATATAGAAAAGACTACGAAAATATTATATAATATTAACAACAAAAATAACCAGTATGATTGCTAATTAATTGATATTCTGTACGTACAAAATTTACCTTGTCATTTTACATGAGTAGGAGTATCTATTTGTTTGAAGCAAATTGAGTTAGATTAAATCAGTTTTTTTAAATTGATTTAGAAAAAAAATGAACCAAACTGAATTAATATGTAAAATCAAATTGAAATAGAACAAAGCATACTCTTTGTTGAGAAAAAAGGAAAAGCTATAAGTATGGCCGTAAGCCCTATTTGGCAAAGGCTGGTCTTGAATATATAGGATCTTGGTAACTTGTTACTTGCAATATCGTTACCAACTTGGAAGCAATCACCTCAATAATTTCAATATTATTGATTCATCTTGGTTTAATTTGATTTGTTTATATGGTATACTCAACTTAGTTACAAAACCTATCTGTCCTCTTTTAATATATCTATACATTCTAATAAATTTTCTCTTATTTTTCCAACTACAGAATCAACATCTAATTTCTTAAGATAATAACCCATCAATAATCCATTTTAGTAATTCTCATTTTCGTACACTATTATTATGTACATAAATATTTACACAGCATTTCATTGGCCAAATTGTTCCTTTTTTTTTATTAACTTATTCTTACTGCTCCTAAGTCGTGACTCCAAGTCATCTATGGCCAAATAATAACTCATAGTCCTTGCAGTTCATTACCTCTCAACCTCATTCAGAGTAATTTCTCATTGTTTTCTTCCTCGGCTTTCTTTCAATAGTGTAACAGCTTATAGTGGTCACGCACTCATTGAAAATGGTCTAAGGAAATACTTTTCTCACTAATTACACTAATTTCATGATCCGCCATTGGCAGAAATGTGGAAATGGATAGATTACAGTATACAAAGAATAAGAAAGAAGTTGAACAGAATTTATAAATGAAGTAGATTGCTAGAACAATAACAAGAAAATACTTTTTTTTTTTTAGACTAATTGTCGAACTGAAGCCTCAATTGTGTGACATTATAGATCCCACTTGAATATACGACCAAGCAATCACTGTTACCAACTACATTTCATCCAAAAGGAAAGGGGAACAAACAGACAAAAAAAACCTTTCCATTCTAATTGATCCGTAAGGATGAGGCGTATCAATTTCTTTTATGAACTTAAAAAATAAAAATAAGAAATTTCGAAGATGCATTACAGTTTTCTATGACGCATTTTGTCAACGACATTATGCATCTGTAATTGATGATCAGAAGAAGAAAAATCCATGATAGTTAAATCAGTATGACTGGAAGATTTATTTGAGCAATTAAAATGGAACAAATAAACAAACAAAGGGAGAGAGAGAAAACAAAAAAACCTGATCGAGGGTAATGGGTACAACTTTTGCTCCCCTGCCCAAAATGGGTTGCCGCAACTTAACCTGTAAGATGAGGGGAAACTCAAAAATTAGAGAAAAAAGTTACGAGATTTAAGCGGATGAGCATATCTATGGGCGGAGAAACCAAGGCCGAAATGAACCTGCGCGAGGAGGGTCTGAGCGTCCTCTTGCCTGAAGCACAGTATCCCAAGGGACCGGAAGCTATTATTGGGGTCGGAAATGAGGACGAACTCGTTGTTGGAGTTGCTCACCGTGTACACCGCCGTCCCGACCAGCGTCTTCGCCACGTAGTCGGCGCTAAGTGCGAGATCAAAAGCATGCTTCCCTTGGGACGGCGAGGCCGCAGCCGCCGACCCAACGGAAGCAGCCGCAAAAGGGGGCAAGGAGAGCCGCGGGGATGCGGCAGTCAGAACGAACCGGCGGCCCTGATCGACGCGCGCGGAGAGCTCAGAGCCGAAGCGGGAGACATGGTGGCGGAGGAAGGAGGCGGCTGCCGCAAGAGGGTTGGGGTGGATCAGCGGCGAGGGCGAGGGAGAGTCCATCCGGATTGGGGCGGCAGATAGGGGAAGAGTCTCAGCACTCAATTTCTAAATTGCCATTTTTTTCACTACGTAATTTATTTACCCTTTTATTTTTTTTTAACTAAAATACTTTAACCTCTATATTTTCTATCTAATAATATTTTAAAGAAAAATGATTTATAGAGAAAAAAAATTCAAATAAAACCTTAAGGAAAGATACATAAACTGATGAGACCCAAAAAAAATAAAATGGTGGACTTCATCACGAAGAATGATACACTCAAGAAAAAAAGTTTAAGGAAACTTCAAGAAAAAACTCATAGTGATGGAGCCCATCATTTCACTTTTTGTGAGCCCTATCACTTTATATGTCTTTTCTAGAGTTTTTTTTTCTCTCTACAAATTATTTCTCTAAATTTTATTCTGTCTTTATTTGATTTTGATTTGTCAATTTAGAAATTTAGTTATTTTTTAGTTTGGTAAGGATGGTGGAATGAGTCTTTTTTTTTGTTCATCCCCTTTAGAATTGTTATTTTTCTATTATTTATACGGTGCGTGTATAAATTATATGAGAGATTTTACTAACTGATGTAATAGTCAAATCAATGTGTTCTCTCAAAGATTATTATCGAAAAATAATAATAATAAAATAAGGACATAATTATCTTTTAATAAAATTTTCAGATTTGACTTTTAGTCAAAGAGGATTAAATGTTATTTTTTAAATATACTAAGATAAAATACTAATAGATAAAAAATACAAAGGATAAAAATATTTATTATTTACTTAGTTATGCTTCTTCTTCCTTGTTATTTATTATTTTAAAATAAAAGTCACTTTAAACATAATTGAGAAATTGAGTGTTCTCATGCAACAATTCATTTCCACAGAAAGTCTCATCTAATACTTCTTTCACTTAAGTATAAGAAACACTACTACGACCAATGAAAACTACCACACTTTATCGTTCTCTAGCCATTTCGTATAATCGTATTGCTTCATTTTTTCTAATGTCTCATGCATCTTCTCAATCAATTAGCAGCGTGGCAACGCTTCAGGGGGTGCACTGCGAACTTCATCATGCCAGCGGTGCAGTGAAGGCCATCGTGCTCGCCGCACACAAAGTAGAGCGGCTTCCTCTTCCTCAGCACGTACTCAAACCCGCTGCCGACGCCCTGGACGACGTTTGCCAGAAGCGTCGCGTTCTTCAGATTGCACGCCAGGTATCTGCGTAAATTCTTCATCAGGTACACGTTGTGCGGGAAGGTGGTGCTGTTGGGAGCGTCGTACATGAACACTGCAGCATGCAACAAGTAACTCAGCTAAAAAAAATTAACCAATTGTATAAAAAAAATTTTGGACTGTGGAGGACAGTCAAATGCTATTGAAGCCGTGCAGCAGCCACGAAAAATGAGTTCATATAGAATAAAATACACAAATTATAAGAACTAGCCCAATGAAAAAATAGAATAAAATGGTACAACAAAATCACGTGTTAGTTCTGGTAAATTTATTATGTATAAAATGTTAAAATAAATAAATAAATAAATATTTACTAAATAGTCAAGCAAAAAGGTTTATCCAATTTATGATACCTTCCTTCCAAGGAATCATAATTTAAAAAAAAAAAAAACTTTAAACACTTATCCAACAGACATCCGTCAATTGTTTATGATATAACTTAACTTTTTCTTACTCCTAATTAAAACTCATTCCCTGAGATAAAGACCAGGCATAAAAGAGAAAGAACTCACCCAGGGTATCATTTTGATAGAAAGGAGCCCTTCTGATAGCCCAGTCGGTGTAGTTATAACCGAAGGTCCAATGTGCCTCGTCGCCCACGATTATCCTTGCAGCCATTACTGTTCTCGTAAAGGAAGCAAGCACGAGCACAGCGGCAGCTCTTATCATCAAACTTGGGCCAAATCTCAGCCCCATATCTTCTCTCTTGCAGGCAAACAGATGTGCTTAATTGGTGCTGAGAGAGGTTAATGGAGATGGCTTTATATAGAGGAGGATCATTAGGTCTATTCGATGGGGAGTTCTTACACTATGGAAGTCAATCCTCGTCAAACACGGTGAGTGGAAGAGTGTTTCATTTTCAGGTAATGCTCCACAAGGCATGCATGGACTTCTGCTAGTGGGTTAATTAGTGCTCCCACAAATTATGACCGTGATCGAGAGAGGATCAAATTTAATTGGGATGGTTGGTGTCGACTTTAGAGGAGAAATTTGACTTTGCCGTTGTTCTTCTGCTTTTGAAAGCTAATTTTCATACTTAGTGCTCTCGTTAGCAATTTCTAAAACGTGTGTTTATGATGACAGCTTAACGTCACATGAGCATTTATAGCGGGAGACGACATGAAAAGGATCATATAATGAAGTAAAATTCCATGAAGAATATGCCTTTCAGCAATGGGAACCTGCAGTCCTCAAATAAATATTTCGAGTCTTTTATTTAGTTATTCAAATTGTCTAATTTTGGATGAGACTGATCTAACTCATAAAAATTTTCCATCAGCCTTTAACATAAATCTGGAAAAGCTCAGGCACATCTAAGTTGTCAATTTTCTTAGAGTTGTCATCTAAAATCAGAGTCATTTTTTTAGATTTCTATAAAAGGTCATAACACTGATCCTGAGACATCCCACACGGTTGACACCACAACTATCTATAGAGAGTTAAATTAGAAAATTGAGCAGACCACCACATGGGAGGTTATTTCCACTGCTTCACCGGGAATCGACCCTTGTATATTTCTACAAATCTAATGCAGAAGAAGAGGGAGAAGTGTTATCGTGATTCGGAGGTGTGCCTACTCCACAAAATGACCAAAACTTTATTAAAAATCTCTTTATACAAGAGAATCATATTAAATGATTCTCATAATACAATAATTTTGCAATAATCCCTGTAAATAGTGTTTAAACCTCATATCTGATACAATTATAATAGAATTCTGTTATAAAAAAATCCTAACATAATTCTATTAAGCAAAAATCGTAATAGAATTCTATTACAGAAAAACTTAACAAATTTTTCTTCCGAGGTCGAAGTCTTTTTTGGGAAAAA
>JBBPFQ011100012.1:0-10087 GCA_037974815.1 Kaempferia elegans | reverse complement strand
AATTCCATAAAAATAGTCCATGGATTCAGAAAAATATCCTGATCATTTTAAAACTATTTTCCAGAATTTATGGACTCGAAATTCGGGATGTTACAACTATATGGTCTTAAACAAGCACCTAGAATATGGTATAAAACATTAACATCATACTTAACTTCAAAAGGTTTTAATCAAGGTAAAATTGACCCAACTCTTTTTGTAAAATCAATTAGGCAAGATATCTTTATAACCCAAATATACATAGATGTTATAATATTTGGACCAATAAATTCAGATTTCTTAAATTAATTTATAGCTCTAATGGAACAAGAATTTGAAATGAGCCTAGTAGGAAAATTAACATTTTTCTTAGGATTACAAATCAAACAAACAAGTGAGGAAAATTATATTTATTACCACAAATACACCAAAGAATTTCTTAAAAGATTTAGAATGGACACTACAAAAGAATTAAACACACTAATGGTAACAAACACAAACCTAGATAGTGATCCAAATATAAAATATGTTGACCTTAAATATTAAAGAAGTGCAATAGACTGTCTCCTCTACCTAACTGTAAGTCGACCTGATATATTATTTGCAGTTAGCATATGTACTAGATATCAAACTTGTGCCACAAAATCACATCTCACTCATGTAAAAAGAATCATTAGATATTTAAAAGGCACAATCAACATTGAAATGTGGTACCCTAGAACAACCACCTTTGACCTTCTAGGATACTCTGACTCAGACTATGTTGGCTGTAAACTTGATAGAAAAAGTACAAGTGGTGGATGTCAATTTCTTATACCATCACTTGTCTGCTGGTTTTGTAGAAAACAACACTATGTTGTCATATCTAATACTAAGGCAGAATATTTAGCAATGGGTGAGTGTGCAACTCAACTACTTTGGATGATGCACACACTAAAAGACTTCAATCAACACAACTAAAATGTTAATCTATTTATTGAAGATAATTTAAGTTCAATCAACTTAATAAAAAATCCAGTACATCATTCAAAAACCAAACACATAGAAATAAGACATCACTTTATAAGAGATCATATGGCTAGAGAAGACATTTAACTCAACTATGTTGAGTCCAAGTATAACTTTGTTGATATTTTTACCAAGCCACTTGCTGAATATGAATTCGGTAACCTACGCCGACAACTAGAAATGTGCACGATAGACTAGAATAAATATCTTCAGTCTTTAATTTTTTTTATTTCTTTCAAATGACTTCAAGTATTTTTTTAAATTGTAGGAAAAATCTATTTTGAAAATACTCATTTTTCTATATTTCAAAATGGTTACTAATTGGACTTGGCTTAGGCTTGAACCCTAGATATCATGATCCTATATATTTATGTAACCAGCATCTCACAAGCAAACTAGGCTTACCTTGATTGTGTATTCTAAACATAGAATAGCGTGAGATGCTTAGACCTTTACCTGGACTTAAGAATATTTATGTCAATACATCAATACAAGTTTGAGCTATAAATACCCAACTACAACAATCAAGTTAAGAAATCCAACTTCTCTAGACAATCCAACTTAACTTGACTAACCAAGTGAAAAGCTACTATCCTATTGATAACCAATTCAGTAGCTAAAGGTTAGATAGATAAAATGATTTTAATCTACATTAGGTTAAGGGAGAGTCTTAAAATAACTTCCAAAAGTTTTTTTTTATTCTTGAAAGTAATTTTTAACTTACTCTCTTTGAAAATGTTTTCAAAAGTTTTTTTTCAAAAATGTTTACATTATTTTAGAAAATATTGTTTGAAAATTATCTTTCAAAAGTACTTGAAATTTTTTTTTTCAAAAGCACTTAAGTTTAGGGGAAGCTTTTAAAAGTATTTTTCAAAAGGTAAACCATTCTGTTTTCTTAAACTTAAATAATATTCTTCACTCTCTTGATGAAAGACTTGACTATGAAATAACATTAATGTTATTTTCTAGAGAAAATGGTTTCAAAAAAATCTGCTGAAAATTCCTTGTTGAAAACTCCTTACTTACACTTATACTAGAAAGCACTTATATTGAAAACACTTATTCTTGAAATGCTCTTTGACTTATCTATTATAAACCTTTTCTAAAGCATTTTTTCCAAGCCTATTTGATAAATATCTTTCAAAAATTCCTTCTTTTAAAGGTCAATTTTTTTACTTGAGTTATTTTTTGAGCTCTCCCCAGACCATCTATTATGCTTTGAATACTTTCCTTCGATGTTTTCATACCTTACCTCTCTATTTTCTTTTGATGAATGCCAAAGGGAAGGATTAAATTAAAAGTTAGAAATTTAATTATAATTAAATTATAAGTTAGAAATTTTCATTTGAATTTTAGTCACATTTTATAAAATTATTTCCATCCTAGTTTCTAACTTTAACTTAAGTTGTCATTCCATCAAAAAGGAGGAGATTGTTGGTGCAATTTGCACTAATAGTCAAAATCATGTTTTGATGAATTAAAAATAGGTTAAAGTTAGACTCTGTGTGATCTAACCATCCTGTGAAGCTTGCAGGTTGTACTGCATTGGGATGTCCGATTCCCATTGCATTCAAGTCAGGATGTTTGATTCCCGATGGGTGAAGTCCGGATATTTGATTCCGGTACATCGGGATGTTCAATTCTCAATGGAGGTGAAGTCCAGATGTCCTATTCCGGCATATTGGGATGTTCGATTCTCGATGGAGGTGGTTTCAGATGTGCGATTCCGGAAGGAGGTTGGATGTTTGATTCCGGTAGAGAGTCCGGATGTCTGATTCCAGAAGGTGATCGGGATGTCCGATTGCTAGTGGAAGACCGGATGTTCAATTCCAGTAGAGAGTTCGGATGTATGATTTTGGAAGGTAAGGTAAGTCATTGGAGGAGAATGGCTTAGTGAGGACGCATTCCTATTAGAAGGAACAATATGCGTCAGACCAGCTTAGAACCATTTTAGATATCAAAGCTGAGTACCTTGACTAGGTTTTAGTCATGGAGGGACAAAACCTAATTAATACTGCTCATAATTATTGTGTTAACTCTATTTTGTAGGGTATATATTTGCTGTGCCACTAACACTATTTTGCAGGGTCAAAAGTATAAGTTGACCTCAGATGAACAGTTTTGAAAGTGCCTTCCTGTTTGCTGGAGGCGCCTCCATCAAAAAGGCTACGACTCTCGGCCAAAGGCGCGAGGGTTCCTTCAAGGGAGCTAAGGGCGCATGCTGAAGGCACCTTCCAGGGAGCTGAAGGCGCCCTCCAAGCGATAACTTATGCAGACTTTGGCTCTTATTTATCCCCGAGTCTACGGGGATAGATGTTCGAGCTGAGGGTGCCCTCAGAGGTGGTGAAAGTGCCCTCTATAAAAGGGCAGTTTGACTAGCCAGTGAAGAACAACACATTCTACATGTCCTAATATGCTCTACAACTTCCCGAGTGCTCCGAATCTTCGTGACTGCTACTGAGCTGCTACTCCGGACTTTCGACCGCTGCCGACTGTTGGGATAATTGAGGCACCCTAAGTTTTAATGTTTGGGCAAAAGTTTAAGTTAGGTTTATTGTTGTATCTAATATGCATTGTGAGTATGCAGGAGATAGGTACAGTATGTGAAGTCCAAGGGTGATCTTGGCAAAAGAGGAAAGTCCAAGTAGAGAATTGGTTGTGTAAGTCCAAATGTGTAATCTTGGCAACGTAAGTCCATTCATAGGCTTGGCATGAGTCTTGTCTATGTAAGTCCAAGTGTGTAGTCTTGGCAACGTAAGTCCAATCGTAAGTATGATGAAGACTCTGATTGATGACCTGATGTCCGGAGAAGAATGGCGCATCCGAGGGACCATGGACGAGGCAGTAAGGACAAGGCCGAGGGAAGCACACTTCGAGGCATACGTGAAGGATGACTGGAAGACGAGCAGCGAGTTCGTGTGCATCTGAGGGATGAGAGCCAAAGGAAGATAGCTTGAAAGAAAGATATCAAGGCTGCAAAGAAAGGTCAAGAGAGTTGAGAGGTTGAGTGCAATTTATAGTACATTCGGGTACAAGTCGCCTGGTACATGTACCAGGCAACTGCACTAGTCGCTTGATGCTAAGACCATGCGACTGATGATGAATTCAAAAGCTCATAGAAAGATTGGTCGAGTGACCAATCGGGTGACTAATTTCCTGGACTAGTCGACTGGTACTGGGACCAGGCGACTGGTAACTAATCGTTGGCTAGCTATTTGAGCGTTCTGAACTAGCAGTTGTGAGTGGACCAGTCGCCTGGTCCTTAGAGCAGGTGACTGGTAACGAGCAAAATTGCTGAGTGTGTTCAGCTGTTGCCTATTTAACCAAGCTTTGTGTGCTTGGTTTGGGTTGAAGAAATTAGTTGTAGTTAACAACTAATTAGTAGTCTTGTGTGCGTGTGCATTCGAGAGCTCTCGGAAGGTGTTGTGGTGAGGTTTCTCTACCCACAAGGAGCGATACGAGTTAGCCGGAGCTTCCGGGGAGTCATCCACCGATGGATCGGAATCGTCCACTTTACAGACAGCCGTGGAGTAGGAGTTGTATCTTCGAACCACGTAAATCGGTTTGTCTTTTCCTTAGTTTGTTTGTTTGTTTGTTTTCCACTGCGCATACTAATGTTGTAGGAAGAGACGACAACTCTATCTGGGCACATAGGTCCTAACAGATTCCACCTTAGCCTCTCCTTGCTGCACACCCGTCCGAGTGGATGGTCTCCCATTTAGGCATTTCCTCCTGAAAGAACCTTAATCTCTTCTTGGAGGACAACTTCGCGTTGTGCACCAGTCTGAGCAGCATCTCGCTCGTCCAAACATTCTCTTACAGAGAAACTATGTGAAGAAAGAAGAGTTATTTGACAAGATAACTGTCTGTCAGAGAATATCCGCCAGCATAACACCCGAAAACTTCTCACCCTCAAAGGGTATCTTTAGTCCCCTAGACACCCGACACTCTCTGACAGGAATATTTCTTGTCCCCTCGATACAACCGAGATTGACTCAGCAGTATAAAGAAGGACGCATACATACACGAGGGCGACTTTTTGGCACTTTTCGGCACGGGGGAGACTTTGAGGGCTTTTGGAGTGCTTTTAAGGTTGCTAGCCTTCTTCTTCCCCAAGCTCACTTCTCACTTTCCACTGGCCGCATCCTGCGTCCTATATCCTACATACTACATTCTCTACATCGAGAATGATTTCTGACTTGAGTGTCGGAGTACCCGAGCCAGGGAGATCTTCCTTGGTTTCTGATATTAACGTATATGATCGTCATCTGAGTGTGCACAGGTTTCAGGAGGACTTCTATCTCTGACTGCCGAGAAGGTGTACATGGCTCTCGGCGTAAGTACTTTCAGAGGCAACCACTCTACAAACACTGTGAGTTTTTCTAACCACTTGCATTCTCTGCACATTCTGATTATTACTTACACTCCTACTATACATCACCCCTCTTTCTCACTTGGATTTATTACCTATCCATCTCCTTATCCTAACTGTCCCTAAACTCTACTTCTACCTCCCTACCCAAACTCCTATCATACCCTACCACCACCCTCATTCACTTGGAAGGCTCATGATTTCCAGTCTCGGCTTCAGGACTTGATCATGTGCCATGCTTTTGCAGTCTCTGGTATTCCTGTTCTCCATTCTTGTCCTTACTGAATTACAGTCATATAGTTTCTTAATTAGTATCAGAAATAACTGGTTGCCTCCTCTCATTCCTATTTGTTTTTTTTAGATAAGCATCGGCCATGTTCTATTATTCAAATTGTTTTCTAGAAGATAAGATCTATAAAAATATTGAAACTTAAATCTGCATGCTTTCCCTGCTTGTGAACATTTGACTGGCATAACATTAAAAGCTAGCTCGAGTATTTTTTTCTTTTCAGTGCAAATGGAGAGCTGAAATATATACTTGAAACTGAAAAGATCGTCATTATTTAACTTAAGAAGATACACACGTTAAGATGCTTCATTTATTGTGATGGACCCTCTATATGCATGTTGGATATCTCTAAATTTCTCTGCAGAAATCAGAATCATGTATGCCCTTTTGTCATCATTGCTTTAAATTCTTCATAATTGATTCTACCATCCTGTTCAAAAGAAGGAAAAAAAAGTTTTTAAATTTGTATATAATAATAATATATACAAACATAAATGCAAGTAAATAAAGTACCCGTAGAAGAGAAAACTTACTCCATCAGTATCTACTTCATCAAGTACTTCATTGATAGTGGCTTCATCACCCAATCCATACTCTGCCATGGCCTGCTTCAGTTCTTGTCTCGTGATATACCTAGTGAGAAAGATGAAGTCGATCGATGAGTTTGATCATGGAATTGTTAAAAAGCATTGCTAAATGCTTACCCATTGCCATCTATGTCGAAGTGTCCAAAGGCCTTCAACAAGTTCACTTCGTTATCTAGTTTATGTCGATGAAGAGTAGCAGCGACGAACTCATGATAGTCGATCGTCCCGCTCTTATCCACATCGGCCTGCCAACAACAAAGTGGGAAAAAAGTTCAAACTTTTTTTGCTTCGATTTAGCTCATTAGATCGATAAAAGAAGCTATAAATAACTAGTGTGTATCATACTGAATCCATAAGTTGCTTGATTTCAGCTTCAGACAATTTCGATCCGAGCTTTTTCAGTCCGACCTTGAGTTCTTCCATCGTAATTGTGCCACTCCGATCAGTATCGATGTTGTTAAACATCTGTTTCAATCCTACAATATCCTCTTCCGCGAGATTCTCCGCGATAACCTTGATCACTCAAGCAAATTAAACTCGTATTATTATCTCTGAAATTTGTTCACGTAAAATTCATTCGAAATGTATAATACAAGAAACCTTCAAGGCCAGTTTCTTAAGTTTGTTCATTGCTCTGAACTGCTTCATTCTGAGTAGAACTGCACTGTCGATGGGTTTATCAGATGCTTCTCCACCTTCTTTTAGCCACGGATGCTCTGAGATGATGCAATCAAAAAATAATTATAATAAAAATATTGATTCAAAATTCCCTATAAAGAAAGATATATGATGAGCAGAGGGAATCACCAAGAGCTTGGGCTGCGGTGATTCGCTTCTTGGGGTCCCTTGTCAACATCCTTCTGATGAGTTCCTTGGCACCTTCGGATATGTTAGGCCATGGCGGACTTGTGAAGTCGATGTATCCTTCTAAAATTGCATTGAAAATACCTTTTTCCGTTTCTGCAAATTAGTTTATTTAAATTTTATTTGTTTATCAATATTCTTCACTGATCCATAAACTGTGGGTGTTACCTGCCCAAAATGGAGGAATTCCAGATAAGAGGATGTACAGTATGACTCCGGCGCTCCACACGTCGATCTCCTTCCCGTAGTTCTTCATCAGCACCTCCGGCGCGACGTAGTAGGCGCTGCCGACGATGTCCTTGTACACTTTGTTCTCCTCGATGAAGACGGAGAGGCCGAAGTCGGTGGCCTTGAGCGGCGAGTCCTCCTTCTTGCTCACCAGCAGGAAGTTCTCCGGCTTGAGGTCCCGGTGCATGACGCCCATGAAGTGGCACGCGTTCACCACGTTAACAATGCCCCTGAACACCGCCGCGGCCTCGCGCTCCGAGTAGCTCCCCTTGGCGGAGATCCGGTCGAAGAGCTCGCCGCCGGAGCAGAGCTCCATCACGAGGTGGACGCTGTCCTTGTCCTCGTATGCGCCCTTGAATTCCACGATGTTGGGCTGCCCGGAGAGGTGCTGCAGGATCATCACCTCGCGCCGCATGTCGTCAATGTCGTGCCGGGTCACCAGCTTGCGCTTCGACACCGACTTGCACGCGTACTTGCGCCCGGTCGACCGCTCGGTGCACAGGTACGTGATCCCGAACTGACCGCGGCCCAGCTCCCTGTCCATGGCGTACAGGGTCGTCACGTCCACCATCGGCTTCTCTAGCACTGACCCCATCGGCGCCGTCGTCGCGGACGACGGCGTTCGCTTCGACGACGGCTTTTCGGACGGGGGCGCCTTCACAGGGCCGGCGGTGATCGGGATTTCGTACGTCTTGGTGAAGCAATTCCCCATTGACGCGCGCGAGATCGATTGCGAATTGGCGGGAGCGATTTTCTTGGGTTTAAGTAGGATTTCCAAACGATCGATCCTTTCCTTTTTCCTCTTCGTGTTGCGATGGCATCTAACTTTTCTTCTTTTTCAACCACGGCAAAGACAGATTCAAAGTGTGATTGCGGCTAAAGAACGCCAAATTAAAGGAATGGATATTCTCCACAAGACTTGGACGGAGAGAGAAGGAGATCACCATCCTCCATAGGATAAACGGCCTGATTATGATTAATCATGTAATCCAGGCTTGGATCCGACTAAGCTAATTTGGGAGCTAGGTGGGCGATCTAACTCCCATCCTCCATTGAATAAATTCACAAGTATAAGCAGTCTTGATACGGTGGCTTAACATCATCAGTAGTTCGTGCGTCGTAGTCTCGTTGTATGTATATATGTATGTATGTGTCAATGAGGCTAACTGAATTTATCGTTGTATGTATGGGTTAACAACCACTGTGTGTGCTATGCTTGCTTGGGGCATTTTCAATTATTTTTTTTTTTTTGTTAATCCCTATATCTGGGCCTTGGATCCAACTAGTCCGGGAGATAGACAATCTGGTACAATAGACCGGTCACCAAATAAATTCGGAAAGCACAAGCGAGTCATGATAAAACACCCTAATGTCACCCATGGTTCGAACTCCACTCCAAAGGCGTTAAAAAATGTCCAACGTTAATTTCAAATCCTGAGATGAGACTTAGGAGGCACTCGCTTAGACCCACTTTCTAAAGAGGTCTAAAAATTAATATTTTGTTATGTTATTTAATATTAAAATTTTAATATGAAAAAAATCGAGTTCACGAAGTGTCGATCCTCATCATCCTAATTTCACCTTGAGCTACTCTTCAAGGGTGCTTCCATGTATGTCTACTACACGGCTGACGATAGCAGCCTATTCGATTCATGTTCTATTTTGATAAGCTTCTATTTGATCTGTCTAATTTTTGCATTTGTATTGTTTCCTTGCATTTTTGGTCAGAAACTAGGGCTTCCTTTTGTTCCCTCTTTGATGGGTTTAACTCGCGATCTGACTAATCTTGGAGTTGTACGACCAACCCCACAGATCGGCCACTAGATAAATCTGAGAAGCGCAGATTGTCCTAGTGGGCCACCCCGCATCACAAATAATTTGAGTATCGTGGACGTTTGATATGTCCTGCGAGAAAATCAAATGCTCGTTACGTAGGTATATATACCACTTTATCGTTTACTATCACACCATGTGGTAAAAAAGCGAAATCGCTCATTTACTATCACACCATGCCCTAGAGGCATGTTGATTTTCAATTTTTTTTTTTTTTTAGTAATTCAGGCATTAAGCTCTTCAAACTAATTAATCTAAAAGATGATCCACAGAAGTTTTTATTGACTATTAAGGTAAATCCAAAATGTGCAGATAAAATAGATCTTGACAGATGCCCAAATATGGTTCGAATGCTGCAGATTGTACTCAATCAGGTGAGCTCAACCAGGTGAGCTAGCGACGATGAGCAACTCGACCTTAATTTTCAGAAATCATACTGTTAATTTCCTTATAAATTGTTTCGCTTTTGAGGAGCATCTTCCACTTTCGGCCAACAAAATATTAAACATTGACATCATAAAGATATTCCCTGATAACATGCGTAATTTCAACCAGAAACTTAGCTTTTTCTCTCGGTATGTGTGTGGGGAGGGTCTATGGACAATTTCTTCTGAAGAACATTCTTGATACCTATCACTGAGATATTCATATCCGAAGAAATAATTGACAAGCGAAATGAATGCTCCATTTAAGAACATGTATAAACTGATTTTTTTAACACTTGTTTCAATCTATCAGTTTGAAGAGAATCATTGTATATTCAGCTTTTTACTGAACCCAGTAGTTAAGTTTGTGAAATACTCAAATAACGTAGGTAAGTTTGAAAATTACCAAATAGCGTAGCAAATTTCGTTTTTACCCTTGTCACTTTCCAACACAATACTTCATGTCATCTCCCTCTCATTTAAATCATCCGAACCACATTTC
>JBBPFQ011099905.1:0-10087 GCA_037974815.1 Kaempferia elegans | reverse complement strand
CTCCTATGGGTGGTGGGGGTGGTCCAAACTGGTGTGCAGACCATATAAAATCTGTTATGAATATCGGTGGACCATTTTTAGGTGTTCCAAAAGCAGTTGCTGGATTATTTTCATCTGAAGCAAAAGATGTTGCTGTT
The DNA here is from genome assembly GCA_037974815.1 of Kaempferia elegans. Lineage (NCBI taxonomy): Eukaryota > Viridiplantae > Streptophyta > Magnoliopsida > Zingiberales > Zingiberaceae > Kaempferia > Kaempferia elegans. Next base: position 9,950 of record JBBPFQ011099905.1, on the reverse strand, counting down.
GCAAGGTAGTGTTTCTGAGCCTCTTCGATGTTACTACTATAGATGACTAATGCTGAGCCAATTTCTATTTTGGTGCCACTTTCATTTTAGTATGGTCATTGATTGTTGTCACAGGGAAATGCAAATATGTAACATAGAAAATATCCAGAACTCTGGTGAAAATGCTGAATTGATCGGCTACATTGATAAAATTGTTAGGAAATCCTATCCTTGATACCAGTTTAGAAATAGAGTTTTTATCAAATCCTGATATTTTTTCACAAGGGTAGAAGTACAGGTTACTCTTCTGGGCCACTTATTGATCTTCAGTGTCAAATTACTTACCACAATATTATGCTGTAGCTATGTTCTTTTAAGCACTTCTCTATAAGACTTTTGTCCCAATCTAGGAGTAAAACAGAAGAATACTTATGAGCTTTCACTTGGACTGTAATTAGTAAATAGCTATGGCTTATGGTGCGTAATAAAACTCATCTAGGAAAAAGATATAACAGACATTGGTGTTAGACCAAGGTTTCAGGCTATCACGAGTACACATTGACATTTATTGCTTTGATAATAACAAACTAAAGTTACATACTGATGGTTTTGTCTGATAAAAATTTTGGGCCTAAATTAAACTTTAGATGTTTCTAAACATAATGAAGTTTATCAAATCCAGTAAAGAGGGAATTTGTTGAAGCCAAGAGTAAAAGAAATCAAAGTTTGAAGATATGTTTCCACATGTGTGATAATGCAAATTTTATGAGGCCCAACTGAACCATTGACCATTTATCTATCACAACTTAAGTATCAATCAACAACCCTTTTGAGTGTGCATGATTAGTTTCCAGACTACTGCATTCCTAACAGCTATTTTTTCTTCTTAGGCATTACAAACCACTTGAACCTAAAATCCTGCTTTACAACATGCAGATCTCTTTTAATGTTCTTACACTTGAGAGAAGCCAATTTCTCAATCCTTTTAAGTTTAAACCCTTAACAATAGTCCTAAGAGCTATCGCTCATACTTGGAAACTTCTGCCCCAGTTGCAAAGCTAAATACTACAGGAGTTCTATTGTGATTGGCTGCTAAGCTTGATTGGCCTCTACAAGAGTTGAACATTAAGAATGTGTTTCTCAATGGAGATTTAGAGGTATAAGTGTACATGGATGCATCCCGAGTATTTGTTAAAAATTTCAATACAAGTGTGTTTGAACTGAAAAAAATCTTGAAACAATCCCGAGGCCTTAGTTTGAGAATTTACTCTGTTTGTCAAAACATAGGGTACTCTCAAAGTACAAACTGATCATACAATAATCACTAGACATTCACATATGGGAAAATAACTGTACTAATTGTCTATGTGGATGAAATAGTTTTCATTGGAGATGATGGGTCTGAGATGAACTTGTTGAAGACTTTCCTTTCTTCAACATTCAAGATCAAAGACTTGGGATCTCTAAGATACAATGCTGTATGGAGGTTGCAAGATCAAAAACAAAATTGTTCTGTCAACAAAAGTACATCCTTGATCTTCTTAAGGTGACTAGGATGAGCGACTGTAGACCCACAAACACTTCAGTTGTTCCAGAAACTTCTAGATCATAGGGAAGGTGATACAAGTGAATATAACTCAGTCTCAAAAACTAATGGAGAATTCATCAACTTATCTCAAACACGACCAAGTATTGCTTTTACTACGAATCTAGAAGTCAATTTATGCATTTGCCTTATAAGAAACATCTTGAAGTAATTTTTGAGATTCTTTGATACTTGAAAAGTACTCTAGTCAAATGTGGAATATTCGACTGAAATATTCCACAGATTTTTTGTAGTTTCTTATTGTTACAGTTTACTAGAGGAGAAAACAAAATGATTTTCGTGCTTTATTGCTGATTTTGTGACTATAACACTTAATATGTTTTTTGTATTTTGTATCTGAAACTACGAACTGCGAACTTGTAATGGATAATTTTACATATTGCGCCAAATAAGAATTCTAGTTGTATGAGGATTCTTGTTGCACTTATTTGATTGCAATTTGTTCTTCATATTATAGCACTCAATTGTTTGTATATCAGCATCATATTTGAATTATGAAGAAGATTAGTTTAACTAGCCTTGATTAGCACACAATTCAAGCACTCTAGTGGACCGATTCAATGTTCAATCCCATCATATCAAAGCAGTTTGAAAGTTGTCATGTAATACAAACAAATTTAGTGTATGAGAATATGCAAACGTGATCACCCATGTTTCGTAAAATAGTGTTAACTGTGGAGTTTAATTATTTATTATGATACTTGTACATTAACAGTTTTGTGTTGGTAAAACAATGTGTTTGTTTCATTCATTTGCTTTTTGTTTACATCAAAAGCAATTTTGACTCTTCAATATTATTTTAATTAGCAAGCTTGAATTTTAAAAAAATGTTTACCAAGAGTGGCTCCACATCTCCAATCTCATCTGGGCTAGAAAATTAACAGATAAATTGCTTAGAGTTCAAACACTGGTGAGCAAAGACTCGTTATATGATTCATGGCTTCTACTTTTATATCATTTCTCCAATTGACTTGTAGTATAACTTCTCCTTTTCCTTTTGTAGGGCCATAGCACCTGGTTTTTGGGATTCTGATTTTCTTGGTCTTCAGACATTACGTCATGTCATGCGCATGACTCGAACATGGGACTCAACTATGTCCATGATTCCAAAAGGTGGTGATACAATTTGGGGTGGTTTAGATTGGTCACCTGAGGAATTCTATGAGTGTGCTCCTAAGAAGAATAAGATTAATGATACTCATCTATCCAAAGATGTTGATAAGAAGATGACTGAAGTTCCATCAAGACTTAACTATGGCAGGATTGTTTCTTTTGGGAAAGATGTTGCAGAGACACCTTCATCCAAGTTAAAGCAGACTGATTTTCGGGTATTTAAAACTTTGTTTCTGATATGTATTCATCATAAATCATCCATACTAGCATATAAGAATTTGTTTAATCCTTTGTATATTTTTTACATATTCATGCTGGTCGTATCAAATTCTTGATTCTTTCAGTGAATGCTTTGTGTTTTTACCTTAGATACTTAAATTCAGGTTATTTCATCCAAAAGAAGAAAACATTATCCTATTAATGATCAAATTGCACAACAAGATCTCTGACTTGATAATACTTTACATATGCACAATGAAATGTTCTGTTTGTCAGTTTGATAGTGATTATAGCTCTGATTTTCTTATCATGGTTCACATCCCTCTGTAAGTGCCATGCAGTGATAAATACCTACAAATACACTTTATGGAAAAATATAAATGACTAAATGACAATTCTAAAGTTTAAAAGTGACGATGGAGTAGCATTTATGGTGGAGGTGACACCTTATATCAGCAGTAGTGGTGAGATGGGAAAGATGAAAGGAAAAAGACATGAAGATAGACAAAGAATGTAGAACCTAGAAGGTAAACCCACATCAGAGACCCCTGTTAAGTGCCATCATGCAGCTTAGCTCCATTGAAGTTGTGTAACCAAACAACTTGTTGCAAATGAATGGTCATTTTTTGGTTATGAAGCTTAACTTGCTACAAGCTTTGTTAATCTCTTACCATTATACCAAACCTGGGTACTGATGGAGGCATATGGAATGGATATAGTTTATTGTTTTGAAAGTTTTTATAGAGACCAGATATGACATGATCACTTCGGAATAAACCCACCAGACTTGAATTTCACTAAAAATGCATGTTTATAGAAGGTTTCTTCATACAACCACCTATAACATCCACTCTATTTGTGGTTTGACTGCCTTGTGATGTCAAACTGAACTCTTTCTAGATGGATTACTTAGATGTAGGAGTGAACACAGTTGCTAAGAGATTTATTGATTAACATTTAGTCATTGATATATACACTTGATTATCCAAGCTCACTGTTTGATCATGGATCAGATATTTTTATGGCCAAGTAGCTTAAAGACACTGTTTGCTCATCCACCAGTGACCTACCTAAACTATGGTGAGGTTTGTTTGTATAAATTTACAATTTTGTTACAGCACATTATACTAGAGTGACAAATATGCAACTGGGAAACATATATTGACAAATCACAAGTACACGTATAAATGAAAATTCTACAGAAAAAAATTTTCTTGACAAAATTCTAATCATCCATAGTGTTCAAGCTCCAAGCTTAACTTGCCTTTGAGTTTTTCTCAGTTTGGGTCTTTTTCCACTGAGTGAACATCGTCTTTAACATAGTGCATGTCTTAAAACTTGCCGAATCATCAACTATCTACTTCACAATCATTCTGGTATGAGATTTTGCCACGCTGTTGGTCAACTTTAAGCTTTTGGGCATCCTGCTAGACCAGAATTAAGTTAATCCACATTGGACTTCTTCCACATCTTCCAAGGATTTTTTGGACTTCTTCCAATACTTGTCACACGTATTCCATATCTTCCAAACATTCTTTGGACTCTTCCTTGCTAAGTATTCAATCGACCTTAAACTATTTGCATTTTTCTGCTGTTTTCAGGTATGTAGCCAACCTGGACCTAGTTGGACTTCTCCAACTTGGACCTGCTATTCATGTTTCTGCACCTGCAGATACACTTAACGAAATACATTAGAGTAACATAAACTAATCCTATTTAAGCCCTTTCACAACCACATTAAAACAAGCTAATGACTTGATTGAACTCAACCACTAGGGGAGTGATTGCATCAACAATTGCTTCCCATTTTTTTATTGATCACTATTTTGATTGAAAACCCCTAAAACTTGTGGTCTAGAATTGCTAGCTTCTTTTATTGAAATAGGAGAAATTCTTGACTCAACTTCTCATCATTTTGTTGGAGCTTTGATTTTTTACTTGTGAATTGGCTGAGCTATGGACTGGCCTCTTCTCTCTTCCTTCAGCCTCTATGCTTAGCATCTTACATTGTAGGTCTATTATGCTTCTCTTGATGTTGATTGAGTTGGGTTGAAAATTGAGCAACTTGCCTAAGGTGAATGGGTGTTGGAACCAAGGTCTTGGGGCAGGGTTGAGTTGGCTAGCAGGGTAGGACAAGGGTTCGAATCTCAGCAAAGCCAAGGAAAAAAACCTTCCCCGCACTGGCCAACTATAGCTTCCTGATTTACCTCTTCACAGATGGTCGTGGGGCCGGCCGTGTGGGGTTGTTGGGTGGCGGATTCCACCTTTTGCTACCATGGGTGTTGGAACTAAGGTTTAAAATCTCGAACTGTGTTGGAGTTCTGGTCTTCTACTAGAATGATACTATTTGGGTATCATGCCAATGTTTCAATGCACGGTGTCAGTGATGGATTGAAGGTTGAAGGAGGAAGGAGGAAGGAGGAAGGAGGAAGGAGATGAAGTAGAGGAAGAAGACATTGTTTGTGTCGAGTCGTATCGAGTTTCGGTAATTACCAGAATGATATATTTTGACCATATCGCTTGGCTCAGTATGAGATTTCAAACCATAGTTTGAAGTGGAAGAGTTGAGATGAAGTTTGCTATAGGATGCGGTAAAGTGGCTTTTAGGATTAAGTGGTTTGAGATGGGGTGGGTTTAAGTGTGCTAGATCAAATTGGAGATTGTATGTTCTAAGTGGCGAAAAGTTTATTTCCTAGATTGTATGTTCTTAAGTGGCGAAAAGTATATTTCCTAGAACTTTGTAGCATTGTAACAAGATGTACCTAAGCTTTGATGGTTTCAAAAGCTCTCATGCTTGACTCTCCTTTTACCGGTCAGTGTCCAATGAGAATTCACCATGCTGTCAAGTCGTTTAGGTGGTGCCAGCCTATTCTTGTAATTTTTTTTCAACCTATTCTTGTAATATTTTTCAAGTATTGGCTGAGAATTGTCTGAACACGTATCAACTTTTCATTGGATAGGTTTAGAGGACATTGATTTAATTAAGTTCTTGTCGCCTATCAAAATTCATTGAGAATTTTTATTTTTTTACTCATATTGGTTAATATCTTCAATCTTAATTCACTGTTGCATGGTTTCCTTTATAGGTTTTGCAAGTTGCACCAAAAGTAATTATATAGATAAAGTAATTTTAATGTCAGAATAAAGTTTTCCCAGATCTAACATTTCTAATGGGTAGCAACCTCGGTGTATACAGGATGCAGTCAAAGGAAACAGTGTTGCCCATTCAAATTCTTCTTGTCGAGAAATTTGGACTGAATACCATGAATTGGGTTGGGCAGGAATTAAAGCAGTTGCTGATTTTAAAGTATATACTGCTAGTTCTCTCCTGGATCTTCTTTATTTTGTTGCTCCAAAGATGATGCAGCGTGGAAGTGCACATTATTCACATGGAATTGCTGATGATCTTGATGATCCAAAGTATATGCACTATAAGTATTGGTCAAATCCCTTGGAGACAAAGTAAGTGACTTGTAAACTCTAGAATTGCCCATTATGTGTATCATGATTTTATACGGAACTCCTTGCTATATTTACACGGCAACACAAAACTTCCGCCAATGCGGGGTTCTGGAGAAGGATCTATTATATGCAACCTTACCTTGCTTTGCAAAAGACTATTTACGAGAGTTGAACCTGGGACCTGGGACCTTTAAGTCACACGGTAGCAACTTTAGTGTTGCTCCCCTTCAGCAATATTTGAAAATATATTTTTTAGTTCCTGAGATAGCTTATTACTTCTCTGAAGCACAACGTAATAAACATCAAAACCAAAAGGTATTTGACTATTCCATGCAAGCTAATATCTCCAGAATTGTATCCTCCTGATTATCCTAAAAGTATTTAGAGGAAATGCAACAACTAGAAGCACAACTTAAATATTTTAGTTTGTGAGAGAAAAAGTTCTGTTTTTGTGATACAAATTAAATGGAAAATAAGCATTTTGCTTAACTACCATGTAGTTTTAGAGAAGAAAAAAAAGAAAGAACAATCTTTTATCTTGCACTGAATAACAAGATAAATATTAGATGCATTCTTTATGAATATTAAGTTTCTACAGAAAATTTGAATTTACAGTTGAGAAAGTGTACTTGTAGCATCTTTAATTGAAAAGATATATCCATATATTTTCCATTTTCTAAATACCCTGTGTTTAATATTAGTTCACATTCTTATACTCGTATTAATGTACAAATTGCTGTCTCCCAGGTTACCTAATGCTCCAGATATGGAGATATACTCCCTATATGGAGTGGGAATACCTACAGAAAGAGCATATGTTTACAAGTTATCACCCTATGCGGAATGCTATATTCCATTTCAGATTGATACTTCTGCAAACGGTGGAAATGAAGAAAACTGTTTGCAAGGTGGTGTATACCTGGCTAATGGAGATGAGACTGTGCCAGTGTTAAGTTCAGGATATATGTGCGCAAAAGGGTGGCGAGGCAAAACCCGATTCAATCCTTCTGGTATGAAGACTTACATCAGGGAGTATGATCACTCTCCTCCAGCTAATCTCTTGGAAGGTCGTGGTACACAGAGTGGTGCTCATGTTGATATAATGGGCAATTTCGCATTGATAGAGGATATTATTAGAGTAGCTGCTGGAGCTACCGGGGAAGACCTGAATGGTGATCAAGTCTACACTGATATATTTAAATGGTCAGAAAGAATCAACTTACATCTATAAATCCAGTTGAATACCCATTATGTGAATACTCGAGTACATGCAAGAAAGAGCAGTGATTCTATGGTACATAACAGAGGCATATTGTGTGATTGTCGTTTATCTGACAGCGAATGATGAATTAAGAGGTTGTCACTCGAGGGCTGCTACCATTGGTGGATTTAGTTGGGCGATCTTATGTGAACATGAAAAGTCTCTGTTGAAGCTCCGTTTGGCAATCAAAATAATTGATTGAATCAATCATTTTATATAAATTGTGCTTCCAGCTCTTTTGATTGTATTAAGCATTTTACTACTTACAATATATTTTCTTTGGAGGATATCTCGAAGGTTCTATAATGACACTGAAGAAGAGAAGATTGCCGGTGCTTGCCCTCCGATCTAGAATATATTTCCCTTTGCAGAATTGGAATTCATAAGCCTTGGAGCTGCAGCACAAGGTTATTAGCTCCAAGGCACAAGGTTATTAGTTACTAATTTGGAAAAACTGTAATAGATCTGGTCAGCTTTTTGGACCTCTGACTTAGTGCATTTTGTGCTCATCCAAGTGCTGAACTCTGATTGTGTTTTTAAGCAGTTTTTTTTTTTATAAATTGTATATTAACCATAGAATTGTCTCATTCTTTTGTTATATTTGACCCTGGCTCGAAATGCCTAAGCTCAAATTAATCTTAAATTCACAGGGTTATGTTTATAAATACTCTTTGTTAGTTCTTAAGTCTGGAAATGCATATTAAATTATAATGTCATAATCTCGTTCACTTATGGCTTGATGGGATTGGCTGGTTATGTCTCAAATCCAAAAGCAAATCAATTTAGACCATCTAACAGTTGTGGGCAAAATTTTTATACCAAGACTTTAGAAGCTCAAAGAAACATAAGGGCTAATTTCTGTAATCGAACCAGTTTAAAACCATCTAAAATTTTTGAAACCATTTAAATTTTTTGCTCAAAACGCTGAGGACCTTTGGGGGCTAAAAGCTTTAAAAAGAAAATCACCAAGACTTCAAATGATCCGAGGAAGCTGACACTTATTTTTTAAAGTGAATCATTTTAGTGCCATTTAATAGTTCTAGGCAAGTCCCCAGTAATGGTGCAGTGGTAGAATATCTTTTTAATTTCTCAAGCATCTAAGAATTGAGTCCCAATTTTAACGAATTATCGGATGAATTTTTCTTAATGGGCAACGGACCTAAGAATGTTGGATTGATAGGTTGTCTGTTGCGAACGCTTCATGATTTACTCTAATGACTTGTGAAAAACTGTCACGGGGCTGAGCCGGTCACCCAAGATTAGTCAGCTTAAGCTAGATACAAAAAAAATAATTCTAGTTAAAATTACCTCAGACATAGTGCGATGGTAAGAGGTGGGATGAACTCTTGTGCAACGAGATTTTGAATCTCTCGTAGGGCATATCATATGCCCACGGTGTTTGAATTACTCGTGATGTTGGACCATCCACTAAGACATATTTATGCTTCTTGGATTTACCTTGGTGACTGGTGAAAAATTTTCGTAGGGTCTGACATATCTTGGATTAATTGATTTCAAGAGTTGGATGCATAAGAATTAAAAATAACAAAATTAAAAAATTTCTCGATAAAATTGTTAAATAACCTTCCAATACTAAAACATTAAAAAAATCATAATAACCTTACATGTAATGCTAGATACCATGCATATATATAAGTTGAGATCACTCTAACACTTAGATGTTCGAGATCACCTAAGCAATCGGAATCGAACGGAGCTGAAGTTAACACGGAGTTGACTTTGGTGGGTCCGGGGTGCCTGGGTGGTCCTCATTGTGTAGTCATTCTGCGCTGCCAGATCACCATGGTCCGGGGCTCGGACCGGTCCGAGCGCCCTGACCTAGTTCGAGGGCCCGAAAATGGATAAAATTTTATCTGCGGCTATTGAAGAGTCGTTGTCATTGTGGATAACAACATCGACCTAGAAGCACTCGGACCGGGTTCAGATGTTCAAAATTACCACGTAAGCAGTTCGGCCAGAGTCTATAAATAGAGCTCTAGTTCAACTATTTTAGAATAACACACTCTGTATTCATCGACTAACTCTGTGCTTACGATTCCGAACTTTATTTCCGTGTACGAGACTTCTCCGCCTCCGACATTTTGTTTGAGAAGAAGATTCTAATAGTGAGCATACTTTCCTTGTAGTAGCAATCCTTTGATTGCGAATTAAGTAAATAATCCGATTGTCTCGTACTTTTTTTTTATTGCATTCTATCTTTTTTATTTAAGTGTGTTTATTAAGTTGTAAAAGATCGAGAAAGGTAGTTTTATTTTACAGACAATTCACTCCCTCTTGCCGCCCGCAAGG
>JBBPFQ011099797.1:0-10088 GCA_037974815.1 Kaempferia elegans | reverse complement strand
CGACTCATATCCGCTATCCTCGCTTGGCAAAGAATTCTTCTCAATCCCACGAATTAGGACTTCATGCTCGACTTCACTCACCAAGACTTATTTGCCTAATCCTCAACCAGGACTTTTTGATCAACTCTACAGGTCAAGACTTCGTGCCTAGTTTACCTGGGACTTTCCTGCACACTTAGCAAACCATATTAGTCCACACAATAAGCTTAATTTCCAACGCTTTGTTATTATCAAAAAAATGTTCGATCTTGGTGCTTCTGGCACCAACAAACTCCCCTAATCGTATGAAATGACCCACAATCGAGAGTGATATCGAGGGCTGGGGTACGTGGAAGTCTTCTAAAGTAAACTCCGGCATCCCCTCCGTTGGTGTAAAGGCATCGACTGGCAAGTCGGGTTGAATGTCCTCAGCTACTTATGTTGGTGTAGTTACCTCCTCAGGTATGGTTGGTGGTCCCCCTCCTCTCCATGCTAACTCCCCATTAATAGTGGCAAAGACATGGGTTAAGACTAGGTGATGCAGGCCAATCTGATCAAACCCACTTAGATGAGTGAGTGTGCTCTGGGTAATATCTATGCCTATGGTCGAGAATATGTAAGTCAGAACATGGCAATAGGGCATATAAACCTTCTTCCTTGTCACTGTGCTGGCTGCATGGATAATGTTATCGAACATATGCAATGAAATATCTATATCAAGTCTCTGGCACAATACATATAGAAAGAAGGAGTGAGAATGCCTCATGGTGGGGACGTCCCAAGATGATAAAGGTAAGATGCATGTAGTGAGGACACTATATAGTGCATAGTCCTGGACCCTAATAGGAGAGAGATCTGAAGGCTGTCATGAGAGGCTCTCTCTCCTGCCCATGGTAATACATATAAAGAGTGTCAAGTGTGACATGGGCATCGGACTCGCCAAATGGTAAATCCCTGATAGGGTATCATAGAAAGTGGCAGGTGGATTGTCAAAATCCTAGGCTGTCCTGGAGTACAGTAGGAGAGAAGACTATGTCTCTACCACCTACTTTGGTAGAATAACTAAGGTCATCAATTCCTTCAAAGTTATTAAAGAATTTCTTACATAATTCTAAGTTTACTGCATGGTTAGGGATGGCAACGGGGTGGGGACAGGGCGGGTTTGCCATCTCTATCCCCGAACCCGAATTTTAGTCTCGTCCCCATCCCCGCCCCCATACCCGGTTTTCTACAATCGGGGAATCCCCGCCCCGATCCCCGTGGGGATTGAACTCCCATACCCACCTCAAAATCGGGGATGGGGGCGGGGAATCCCATCCCCGACCCCGCGGGGATTAAATCCCCATCCCCGCAGGGATTAAATCCCCATATCCAATAATCTTTTCTATATCCTCATTGTTGCTTCCTCTCTACGAGTACACATCCCTTGCCTGGACTAGGTACATTTCTCATGCGATTTGCTCTCACACAAGATGATTCTTGCAATTGAATTATTGAAACGATTTCATTTACCTCCATTTTTGAGTATCGAGTTAAAGCTCACATACACAGTTTGTCTTATTGAAGGCACTGGTTTAGGTGATCAAGTACAGGACACCATTATCTAAGAGACTAAGACAATGAATTCCAACAGCAATATGTTCTTCCATCAACCTACGGAACTCATCACGGTTCTTACGTTCCACACGCCGTAATTGTTCCTGCAAACATTGAAAGAATGAAATGAGTATCTAGTAAAAATTCTATATGAAATTGACGCCATACAAAGTTAGATGCACCTTCATCATCTTCCTCTGCTCCTCCTCCTCTCTCTCTAAATCATGAATATATTCCTGTACAAGTAAAGGTTAGCAAAAGATCCATGTGTCACAAACAAAAATGACTAGCTAACCTGAAAAATTTCCAACCGATCAAGCTTTTCTAGTCGAGAACATCTTTCATCATCCTCCAGACGGTCTTGGACTTTTCTCCACGGGCTGTTTGCCTAAAGTATAGGGATAAAACAAAATCAAATACGTTCAAGTAAAATAATTGACTCTACTACGATGATCAAGTTGAGTAATGCCTTTATAAAGTCACAGGATTCAAGAAATGCTCTGTATTCCAATATATTTCTTTTATGCTCCTCAGCAGCCTTTATCCTTTCCTGCAGCAAGATCCATAGCAAAGTAATTATTGCAGAGGAGCATTTTGCTAAGCTTTTCAAAACTAACACATCAAAGAGAGGTAACAAGGCCATCATAAACGTATGTAAATGAGACACTAATCTAGTAAAGACAGTACCAACACTCAGAGAAAATCCCCACATGTTTCATCGTGGTGCACCAAATTACTTTTGCTACAACCAATAAATCATTCATAGTACACCCCTGCTATAATTGCAATAACAAACAATTTACAGCCCAAATTCCTCAAATTTAAAGGTAGATTCCCAATAAATCCTTGCCCACTAAGGTATTAAGTATTGGATTATCATAATGTCACGATCAAAATCATGAAGCACAGAGGGCAGCTGAAAAATGAAATTCAGGGACAAGACAAGCAATTGACTAGTTATTTCAGGAGAAAGCATGAACACATGGAATCAGATACAAGAAATGAATTGGTATAATTTCAAGTAGAAATCACTAGAAATCACTACTTGTGGCACTGAAGCAAATTTCCAACCTTCTATTGAAGCTCCACTAAATAACTTTCAAATAGATCCTCACGCTCCCTTGGACGCTCAACAGCACTGTAACGTTCATCATCCTCAAATATGGATATAGCCTTCCTGCAAAAATTGACAACCATTTAAGTATAAATTGCTGACAAAACATCAAAAGCAAACCTAAGTCCTACATAGCAATAAAATAGGCCTCACATGAAATTCATCTGGTTTAAAAGATAAAATATTTTAAAATTGTTAATAACATGAAAATATCAAATACAAACCCCCCTCTTGATCATACAAACAAACGAGCAATACACAGTTGGTACAGATTGCCATCACAATCAAAAACTGTAGCATGTACATAGAATTAGTTAGGCGAAACCGTGCTTGTAGGAGAAAGTCAGAAAAGAAAACAACAGAATTCATGGAACCTGAAAAATGTTTAACCAAGCTCCAATGGTTGCTGCAGCACGAGGAATTGGCCTCCGGAACATAACGATGAGTTTTAAAGCATCTGCTCTGATCTCAGTGACATTAGTCTGCTCAAAAACAATGGCAACTCAAGATTATCATACAAGTGAAGGCTTAATATCATTTTATTATGAAAAAAGGAATAAACAAATAAAAGAACCAGAAAGAACGTACAAGAGTAGCAAAGCAGAATACTAGAGGAAATGCACAAGCAAACATCATGATCATTCCAAACTGCAAGTCCAGCTCCAGGGAATCTACACCATTTTCCGACAGATGGTTAGGATATTTAATCTGTCCAGATACCACAGACTATTTATTCCAAGTAATTATTCTTCCATCTTAACAGCAAATGATTGTTACCATCGAATAAGCCATCTTCAAGCTCCTCGCCAATGCTCGCAGTGTAAGAAGGCTTCAAAAATTCTTTCTCCACCCTTGTAGCAAGGTGAATGGACCTTGCTGGTGATGATCCTTTATATATCATGTTTTATTTCTTGCTTTTAAACATTATGTATCATCAGTTTTCCAGTCATTTATGATACATACTTGTTTCGAAGAAAATATCAGCAAGCATTAATGAGATACAAGTTCTTAGTAACTTACACTTACTGGATAGCCTCATAGCCCTATATTTTTTTGTAGGTGTACTTGAGGAAAGGAATGGAATTCTCAATAATGTTTTCCAAAATCTGAAATTTAATATGTCAATAAGAACATAGTTTGTAAAAGTACGTCTTGCAATAACAAAATAGGTAACATGCCTGAGAGACGATGAAACGCTGAATCAGAATCTGTCGAAGAGTCAAAAGATTTCTATGCAAGAGTGCATGATAAAACAGCCCAATATATGACTGCACAAAATAGAGACCAAAAACCTGCAACCGCAAAGAAAGAGATGAAACTAAGGGAAAAGAAGAAATAAATCCTCAACGTCCAACTAAAAATCAAGATCACCTTGTAAACTAAACTGGCAGCGCTTGATTCCTCTCCTTGATTTTTCTCATATTTGATGAGAATAACAGATACCTTACCACCGACTCTTGTATAGAATTGAATTGCCAAGAGATAAGCTGCAGTTAGAGCATACCTGACAAGCAGGGTACATATAAGGAACCATATATTAAAAACTCATAGCAGAAAGCTAGCAAAGCATTGCATCTCATCTGCACTGCAAATTTAGACAAATGAAACAAAATTTTCCCTTGAAATTTCATACAATTACAACATATTCTCTATTCAGTTTTCTTTAGCATAAATGATGCAACGATCCAATAACAATTAGGTACAGCTCCAATTAATGATAAAAGAAGATGGAGTCACAAGTTCAAGTATAAATAAGTTAATGTAATTAAAAGTGATTTAAAAAATATAAATACTGATAATGATATAGCCAGCGTAGAGTTCAATGAACGAAAGATCCATGTAACCACAACCCCAAAGAGTTGGAATTAATCTGACTTTATGATAAAAATTATCTTAGCACGACGTCATTGGAAAACACATTAATCAACAAAAGGCCTTCACAACCAAGCCACTATTTTATATTAAAAGACAGGTATGAATAGGGATATTGAAAGCAATTATGGGAGTTAAAGTGGTCGATGATCAAATAATATCACACCAGTAGAGGAACTAACCAAAATACCAGAGAAAAAAAAAAGAGTTAGTTGGGAAAAATATCACAAGGGATCTCACCTCATGACGTCTGATTCTGTGACCTCATAGAAATAAGCATAAGCCAATTCAAATGGCAACTGAAGGCAAACAATAGCCAACACTATGATTGCATTATTTCTTATCTTGAGAAGAAGTCCAATCCACTCATCCCTCTGTAAGATTTTTTTCTCAATTGGTTTATCATTTTCAAGTTTATTCTCAGAATCTTTGTCAATATGCAAGGAACGCTCAGTCTGAAAAGCTTTGTACTCAGATAGTGTATAGTTAATACCCCAACTGCGAATGTGGGACATCATAAAGAATTAAGATTAAACTTCTTGTTCAAATAAATGACGCTGTATCTGTCAATTGCTTAACAAAAGGTTACCTGGCCAAAAGTGCTGAATTCTTACGCTTCCAAAACTGGAAGAAAAGAGCAGCCCATATGATGACAAAAATGAAGAAAGCAGGAAGCACAAATGGCTGCAAGGGTCTAAAACTCTAAAATCAATATCAACGAATTGAACATATTAAGCATGTAATATAGCAAGAATAATAATATTGCCAAACTGCTCACAGTTTAAGAGTCTTACCCAATATCAACCAACTGCAAGCCAAGACCGAGTGTGGCTGGGAAAAACAACCAACGGGTATACATACCAAGGAAGGAAAAATATGTAGCAATCTGCAATAATAAATGATAGTTGTCACCAAGCCCTAACACCAGCTTCTGCTATTATAAAGACCAAATTAAAAATTTACAACACCACAACCTTAGTCCCAAAATAAGAATAAATTTCATCTATTGGCTGCCAAGTGAAGTCCAACCAATTAAGAGCCCAAGTTCTCAAGAGTTGTTTCCTCTTTGTTTCATCTGTAGGATGCAAATGTGATTAAATACTGCAAAAAGTCATTCCAATCAGATAAAATGTAAAGTAACCTACCATGAGTAGGAAAGACTTGCTTTACAATCCCTTCAGCTTCCATCATTTTTAATAGTGATTCATTCCTTCTATATTGCAATTCTTTCCCACCAAACTGCAATGTTAAATCTGAATCTGCGTTGTTGACCTGCTTAAGCCAGTACAGAAATGAAAACTGTTACATCGAAACACATAATACAGGATCACACTACATACAAAAATCCAAATTTGCATCTAATGATAGATCAGCTAGGCCTTGCTTGTTTACAAAAATTTTCTATTTTCGTTTTTTGTCTTTTAGAACATAAAATTTAAAAAATAAAAAGAGATGTACAATAAATATCCAGCATTGATTTTTTTTATGCATTTAAATTTATTAGAGGTAAGTATGATAAATATTTAATTTTATTTTATTTTTAATTATTCTCTTTTATTTTCTAAAAGTTACAATCTGAAAATAGAAAATTTTCACAAACCAAAAAAGGACTTAAGCCAAACATTTTCCTAGAAACCCAAGCCTCAAGTCCTTAACAGATCCAATGAATTCAGAATGTTGTTTAAAATCATCTAAACACTCCTAACTTTGAAGTAGACAAACATCTTCAGTTACAAATGTTATCACTCCTGTTGAAGCCATCTAAAAATAAAAATACATCTATAGATCTTTCATTTGAAAGCTTGTGAATTAGTTGAAATAAATATTAACATATTATCACTGTGATTGAAGCCATCTAAACACGGGATGCAGAAATTTAAAACAGTTATATATTATAATTGAAACACAAAAATAAGAAGGAATAAAGAAAAAGTGGTAGCCTACAATTCCATAAATCAAGTGATGGAAACAACGAAACCGCTCACACCAGCTGAACAAAGATCCATCGGGCTGTCTGACAAATGCAGTAACTTCATCCCACTGGAATCTCAATTCCATCCCTGAGGAAAACAACTAAATATAAGTTTTATTAAAAAAAAATTTGAAAGTATAACAAACGCTAGAGACCCACCAATGTACGTCAACTTTTGCATTTGCAACTCGGCTGCAACTCTTCCCAATGTCTCTATTGGTGCTGCCAGCTGAAGAGATGAAATGAAAATGAGAAGAACATGAGAAAATTGTTAGCTTAAGCATAAAACGGAAATAAGTTGAGGCGACAATAGAGGTGAGCTAGAAATCATTATCCAGTGGTGCTTTTCCTAATTCGACTGCATGGATATTTTCACTCCATTGATGTATACATAATGCTATCACTGCCGATACATTAACATCCAAATCCATTAAATCATTTTTATACATCAAACTCAAATTTTATTTAGTCTTCCTCTAACCCCTTGTACATTCCACTCTAATTGATCCAACATGTTTTAACTACAGAATCTATAATCCCATTTAAGCACGTCTATACCATCTCAAACTATCCCAAAGCAACATGAAGCTGCACCTACATAATCCTAGATAACACCAGTTTTGGGGTAAACAAAATATCCTTTGTAATAACTCAAAAATTCATCATACCATTCTCATCTCTACCACATTAGTTTGTTTTTGTACATGCTATTTCATATCATCCTAACACTCTAATTCCTAGATATTGGCAAGTCGTGCGACGATTTTCTAAAGATTTTTTCCTTCAGCCTAAGGAAAATGCAATGCAACTCTCTAAAAGGTACTCTTCATTTCAGCCACACATTATTTATAATAACAAAAACATAAAATCTGACTAAATGAATCCACCCATCATCTCAATATTTTACTAATAGCTAACACAAAGGATAGTTAAAGTAATTAAGCGCATTGTTTATCTAATAAAAAAATCTAGAAAGTGCCAGAATAAAATTTGGCTCACAAGTCAAAGCATCTCAAAAATAAAAAAATAAATAGTGATAACTTGAGAATTTGCATAAATGCTAAAGTTACTATCAATCTCAGAATTGTTAGATCAGAACAATTCCAAAATCAGACGATTAACTTCAACAAATTCTCAGTGATTTACTTTCACATTACGACATAATGACGGTGGGGTTCAAATAAATTGGTACAAGTAATTTTCTTTAATATACAAAACATTCAAGTGAAATACTTTTATGGAACTTAAATTTTCCCATCTCCACAATAAATAATCTGAAATCTGGTATCACAATTATGATTAAAATTTTAAAAATAAATGAAAGAAAGTTTGCAGCTCATAAATACGCCCTCTGAGCCTTTTTCTCTCCTCGAAAACCTAGATACCCTAACTCTGAAGTGCAACTCAATGTGAATTTGATGAATCAAAGCCAATCAGCTCAAGTGTAGTGGATCAAATAATGTGAGATGTTTGTTAAGATAAGGATAAAGATAGTGATTCTCCTCCCACAAACGCAATACTCTTTTCTTTTTTTCCTTGTTTTTTTCTTTCTTTTTCTTTTTTTTTTATTGGTGTGTGTATTCTTGACTGTAGACAATCAACAGGGCAGTTTAATTCTGCGCTTCTTCTGGAAGTGATATAATGACAGTAGAAAACACAAGTCCAAGCAATTCTGGAAATGATTCTTTAAAAGATGACCCAAGTAAAAAAAACGGCGAGAAGGAATTCTTTGCTTGATAAAGCTATTCTTCACTCCTATGACAATATAAACGAAAGTTCCTTCTTTCTCTTACTCTCTGTGTAATCCACTGAGCGATTTTGAGCTCAAATACGGTACTGCAACAGTAACCGCCACCCCCTTGAAGACCGAAAAGCTACCGCCGAGATCTTGGCGAACAAATTCACAAAATCCCACCAATTTTCCAAAAGAAAAAAAAATACAAATATTCGATGCCAGGCAAGCAAAGCTTCACGGCGTAGAGAATGTAGGAAAGTTACTTAGTTACCCTTCTTACAGAAAAAGGAAAGAAAGAAATATGCCTTTATGAATTCATCGGAGACCCCGCGCACTCGCTCGACGATCAACCCGGCGGTCTTCAATTCCCAAACGAGGAACTCGACGCAATCGTCCCTCTCCTTACCGCAGTTTTTGGCCACGACGATGGCAACCTCGAAGCCGGTCTCCTTCCCGCCGCCGTCCATCCGAAGCGGCGAGCAGAGGAAGAGGGATGCCGGACAGAATGGAGTGGAAGAAGGCGGATCCGAAGAGGGAAAAGAGGTCAGCGACGCGGAGTTTCCGATGGGGCGGAAGAAATCGACCGGTGCCGCATTGTTTGGGTTCTTCTCTGTTATTGTTCTCCGAGCTGAACTTGAATCCCTAGCAAGCGCTGTGATTGTACCGAACGAGTCAAAATCATATTCAAAATGTTTTAAAATTTTGAAGATTTTCAACTTGCTCCATGAGGTTTTACAACAAAAAAAAAAACAATGATACATTAAAAAAAAAATTTAAAAAAATATTCAAGGAAAGATATATAGTGATGGGCTCCACCATTTCACTTTTTATGGGCCCCATCACTTAATGTGTCTTTCCTCGAGCATTTCCTTAATTTTTTCTCTCTGCAAATCATTATCTTTTTTACATTAAAAGCTTTTTTATTTTCACTTTAACATAATTTATAAGATAAAATAAAACCATTACGTATTTCAGTACTTGTATCTTGCAAACCCATGCTGGACGACTAACATTAGCGAACCAGCACGGGAGGTACCTTCAAATATATAGGAGGTATCTTCCATGCAGAGGGTCACCTACGTTGATCGCCAAAGATGTGCAAGTAAAAAATCCGTATTTATATATAGAGCTTTTTTTACCCAGCATAATACTTGTGCGTGATATGCATGGGTGACTCTTTGTGGAAGACACCTTCAGTGCATGAAAGACGTCTCTATATATATATACGGTTGTTAGCCTGGATGACCTACATGCACGATCACTACAAAAAAAATCCAAGAATAGCAACAGCTTTTGCGATGGATTTTGTTAAGCCGTCTCTAATAGTGACTGACTTTTTCCCATCCGACTCTAATACTAACGACCTTTTAATTACCGTCGCTACTAGTGATGGGAGTTTATATATCGGTCACTACTAGCAACGGAAATATAAATAGCCGTCGCTAGTAGCGACGGAAATATAAATAATCGTCGCCAAAACGGCGATAAGGAAATAGTTTTTTAATCGGGCAAATAATTTTTTTAAATAATAGCGATGAATCGATATCTATCCGTCACTACTAGCTACGGATATGAAATCATCCGTCTCTAATAGCGACGGATCAAAAAATGTCCGTCGTTCATAGTGATTAATAAATAAAGCACCATCACAGGCATTCCCATATGCAATCGACAACCTTAATGGGTTTTTTTGCGACAAAGGGTGATTTTCGTCGCTAGTAGCGATAGATATATTAAATATCGTCGCTAATAGAGACAGACATATTCATCCCGTCGCAAGTTCCCCATTCGTAATAGCTAAACCCTAAGGTTTTTGCAAC